>RSEF01000031.1:66119113-66147424 GCA_003993805.1 Himantopus leucocephalus
AGAAGAGAAGAGAAGAGAAGAGAAGAGAAGAGAAGAGAAGTTGACCAAAAGTTAAATCATGTTATAAAGGGCATTGTCCAAATGCCTGTTAAACACAGACAGGCTTGGGGCATCGACCACCTCTCTAGGGAGCCTGCTCCAGTGTTTGACCACCGTCTCAGTAAAGAAATGTATCGTAATGTCCAGTCTAAACCTCCCCTGGTGCAGCTTTGAACCATTCCCATGCGTCCTATCACTGCACACCAAGCAGATGAGATCAGCACCTCCCTCTCTGCTTCCCCTCCTCAGGAAGCTGTAGAGAGCAATGACATCTCCCATCAGCCTCCTTTTCTCCAGACTAGACAAACCCAAAGTCCTTAGCCTCTCCTCAGAGGACAAGCCTTCCAGCCCTTTCACCAGCTTTGTTGCCCTCCTCTGGATACATTCTAGGACCTTCACATTTTTCTTAGATTGTGGGGCCCAGAACTGCACACAGCACCTAAGGTGAGGCTGCGCCATTGCTCAATACAGTGGGATAATCACCTCTTTTGACCAGCTGGCCATGCTGTGTTTGATGCACCCCAGGATGCGGTTTGCCCTCTTGGCCATTGGCCCATACTGAGCCTGCTATCGACCAGCACCCCCAGATCCCTTTCTGCAGGGCTGTTCTTCAGCCACTCCTCTCCCAATGTGTACTTGTGCCCAGCATTATTTTGTCCTAGGTGTGGGATCTGGCATTTGGTCTTGTTAAATTTCATCCCACTAATCATTGCCCACTGCTCTGATCTATCTAGATCCCTCTGCAAGGCGTCTTGTCCCTCAAGAGAGTCAACAGCACCTCCCCGTTTGGGATCATCAGTAAGCTTGCTAATGGTGCATTCTAATTCTGCATCCAGATCATTGATGAATGTATTGAACAGAAGTGGCCTTAGTATCGAGCCTGAGGAACACCAGTGGTGACTGGTCGCCAGCCAGATGTAGCCCCATTCAGTACAACCCTTTGAGCTCTGCCCTTCAGCCAGTTCTTTACCCAGCGCAGCATGTACCTGCTCATCCCACGGTCAGACAGCTTGTGCAGAAGGATGCTGTGAGGGACACTATCAAAAGCCTTACTAAAATCCAGAAAAACTACATCTACCACCTTCCCTTCATCCACTAGGCAGGTGACCTTATCATAGAAGGATATCAAATTAGTTCCCTTTGTGAACTCATGTTGATTGTGCCTGATGATTGCATTATTCTCTCAATGCCTTTCAGTAGCACCCAGTATAATCTTCTCCATAATTTTTCCAGGAACTGAGGTTAGACTAATAGTTCTGTAGTTCCCTGGGTCTTCCCTCATGCCCTTCTTGTAAACTGGACTAACACTGGCCAGCTTCCAGTCAGCAGGGACCTCCCTAGACTCCCAAGACTCCCTAGACTCCATCTACCTTTGGTAGATGATAGAGAAGGGTCCTGCTGTAACATCTGCCAGCTGCTTCAGAACTCTGGGATGAATCCCATCAGGCCCCATGGACTTGTGAACATTCAGCTGATACAGCTGGTCCCTTACAATTTAAGTGTTCAGAAATGGAAATTCACTGTTCCTACACTTGTGATCCTACATTCAGGGGACCGGGCAGCCCAAGGTTTATCAGTATTATTAAAGACTGAGGCAAAAAAGTGTTGAATGCCTCTGCTCTTTCTTCTTCCCTTTGTTGTTGTCTAATTTCACTGTAATTTCTGGAGTTTCACAATTGCTCGACACCAAAGTCATGAATGACTGCAGTCTCGCTCTCAGATTTGTCTCCTTGTACAATGATTCTTCTGCAGTAACTCCCTTTCCAGAGATTTCTCCTTAGAACACAAGAAAAACCATAAATCATCGCCCCTTTCTCTCTCTCCAGAAATAGCAGCAAAATAAACAAACCTGAAAAACAGATATTCTAACCAGACACTTTGCACCACTCTTCAATTTGTTTCATCTTACTCCTCATCTGCTTTCTGTCTGTTCATATTACTCTGCAAACTTGATAGTGACTTTTTCTTATTTGTTCCCTGTACAGATGCAAAGCACCCAGCATATTTTGGCAACAATATACCTCTTTTCCTACGTTTTACTTTTTGAAGTGGTAGTAAAATTTCAGTAAACATGGTTGAACAGCTCATGCTCTGTACTTTTATTAGCATTTTCAGTGTTACAGAAATCCTGGAGAAAGCATTCTCTGGTTATACAGTATGTGGTTTCACCCTTTCTTCTCTGTGTTTTGTGTTGGAGCAGAAAATCTCAATTCTGTTAAAAAAGTAGGGTGTGTATTTGTACAGTTTGTACTGGAGAAGAGTATTTTGAACTTGTAGCTCGATTGTTCTTTGTGAACAATTTGTTCACATCTCATGACACTATTTATACTCAGGTCCAGATACCAGTTTGCTTTCAGCATGCCAATAGGGTATTTTTTTTTTTGTTTCTCTCTTCCCCTTTAATTTAAAATGTAAGTTTCACTCTAAATTGCTGTGAGTACATGGCAATTGGAAAGGTATCTTTAGATGCATATTCAAGGTGCCCTTAGTGCTGGAGATGTCTGTAGTGAGCAGAAGAAGCAAAGCTTCTGTAGAGAACAACCGTGGTAGAAAATAGGAATGGAGGCTGAAGGGGAGATTGTGCCTTTCTCCAAAGGACACGCTCCACTGTCATCGTACAGAGGAAGGAGGACTCCATTGCTCATATAGGACATTATTCATTCATCAGAAAGCCAATTAATGTTTTGGTAATTCTGGTATTCTTTTTTTTTTTAAAAACAAAACCATTTCCAAGAACATGGCTGGATTTGTCTCCTTCCTGGTTCAACCTTTCTTACATTCCAGTTGTGCAAAAAATTAAAGCCCCACTTCCTGTGCAATCGGCTGTAGTGGAAAAGGTTTAAAATCTTTTCAAGGCTGCCATGCAACACCAGGAATACAAATTATTCCCTTGACAGAAACCATCCACTGCAGTTGGCTTTTTTGAAATAGTTTGCATAGACCATTATACTTCACCCTGGTTATGAACGACAAACCAGGACTTTTAGGCTATGCAACATTCACCTTACAGTATTGTATTCAAGTCAAAATAAAAGTTTTATTATTCTTATATGGAGAGGATTTTAGAAAGAATTAACTTTTTTCTATGTGTATAACATAGTTAAAAATACAACCATTTATTTGTATTTATTCCGTAATTCCTTTTTATACTTTTTTCCTTTATATTTTTAAATATTGGTAGTTCTTTTTAAGCACCAGAATGCTAGAAGGTGACAGTATTGCAGCTACTGCAGTGAAATTTGCAAAAATCATGGGTTCTATACGTCTTGTTTTGCAACTTATATTTTTTAGAATAATTAGTGTACACTCTAAGTCATACTGACTTTTCAAACTTGGACAAATAATTCTTTGCTTGATAATCTGAGCCATCTTTTAGTCTTGCAGGAAACAGACACTACAGTATGTCAAATAGGTATTACGTCGGTGTTACGGACAGGAAGGTATTACAGCCAATAATTGTGCTCAGATAAATATTTCTTGTGTAGGGACAGGTCTGAAGCAATATAGCTAACACATACGTAGGTTTTCTTCATATTCTTTAACATTGTAATAATTATTTGTTGCAATATATTATTGGATTATTGTAAGCATAAGAAAGTGGGCTTATAATTTATTCTTTGTGCATCTGTATAGCATGTGCTTTGTATCTATGCACAGCACTTGTGTGTGAACATTTACGCAATTGGTTTTCGGATGCTTTATATAACAGGGCTACAGAGCAGAAAAGGATTGTTAGTCATCACGTGAGGTACCAGCCATGGAGTATTTATCTTGTAAGCAGCTAGGCCTTGGTGGACACTTGTATTGTTTCAGATCTGTCTCCCCTCATCTGGAGCATTCTCCTCATTTGTTACTCATCTGCAGTTCCTGTCATAGTTTGCAACAGCTGTGACCATAGCTTCTTCAACATTCTCGACCAATTTAGAGGAAAAAATGAGGGTTGATATTCTGGCTTTAAGATCAGTCAGTAAAAGTACGTGGGTCTGGGGTTTTGTTTTGCTCACTTCACGTTTAATTGTAATTTAGCACTGTTAAGAAATAAGGAAGTTGCAAAATGTTTCCAGAGCAATTGAGGTTTCCTTGCTGCAGCTTCGTTACTTGTAATTGTAGAGACGTTGATATGTTGGCACTGCTTTTTTCCTATAGTGACATCTCAGCAAGCTCAAAGATGAAATGTAAATTCTCAGTCTCCCATGGGTATGCATGTCAAAGTCAATTTTGAGTTTCTTTCCATGAATTCCTTGCCTCAGATTTACTCAGAGGCAATATGTAACAGAAAGAATGTCTAATGTCACTTTCTATTAAAATGCAATGGAGTCTATTTCAGTTATTATTTTTACTCTGTAGTTTTGAGGAAAACATTAATATTTTTTGGTTTTTAAAAAAATATGTTGCTCCAGCAAGAGGATTCTTAGTGTTGTCAGAATGTATGTTTGTGCCTACCTATATGCACTCATGTGTATACATATACACATTTCCGTATTATCTATAAAAGGTTTCCTGTGGGAATCTTTGGAGGAATAGTTATGGAGCTCTCTGGGAAATACATTCAGTGACAATCTTGCTATTTCTCTGTGTAAGATATTAAATGCAACTGTCAATCTGTTGGTGCAATTTGAGAGCATGGATATTTTGCTGTCTTGATTGCTAGCTCTCCAGAGAAATGGTTAGCTTTCCTCTCTATAATTCTGCCACCTGTTCATAGTTGCCTAAATCTAGAGTTAGAAATTGTCTTGGTGTTTTGTCACCACACTTAGCAAGGTAGTATCTGGGTATGTCACAGTGACGTTGTGAGGTATTGTCCCAGGTTGACTAACAGAGAACTCATTTCAAGCATTCTCATATAGTTGTTTCCATTTTGTTCTAAGGCCATTAGTCACAACAAGTTGTTAGTAGGGTACCAGGGCAGCTAGACATGGAGATTTTTACGTGCAGCCTGTAGGTATGAAGTCTGCTGTTACTTGAGTGAGCTGATGGTGAGTAACTTCATTGCTGTGCTGTTGTCCTTTGTGCATGGTTGTTTTACCTGTACTGCCTCATCTGTAACATAAACATGTTTATTTTAAAGGGATGCTGTTATACTTTGGGTTTTGTCTGCATTTCTTTTCATTTGCAGCTCAAGAAGTTCATAAGAACTCCAGAGATCCCTTCAAAGCACGTGAGAAACTGGGTCCCCAAGGTTCTGGAGCAGCGACGGCAAGGCTTGGAGTTGTACTTGCAGGTGAGTCTCCTCTCAGCACTGCAACAGTAAAAGCAGCATCAATTTTCAGAGTGGTAGTATCCAAAGCATTTGAATATATGAAGTGGGGTGTTTTACTGATAGGCAATTTCAGAGGGGGAAAACAAGCTGGGTACTTACCAGCAGTGGTGATTTCTGTTCACTTAGCGAGACTAGCTGCTAGAAATCCAGACTGTCTTGCATTTTTTTTTCTAATTCTGGCAAAAGCTGCTGACTGACTTTGGCTAACCTACCAGTACCTCATTTTCCTGCACCTAAAATGGGGAAAATAATGTTACTCTTTCCAAAGCTGTTCTGACCATACCAATCAAAAGTGTTTGCAGAAGAGATACAACGAGGCTTTATTTAACTCACCTCTATTTAGAGAGACTAGGGAAGAATCTACTCATCAAATTCATATCACTCTACTGTACCTGCCTGTATCTGAATTGTTCATCTAGTTGAAAGAGGCACCTGTCATCCCATATTCATCTCAGCTGGTTTGGAAACTTGCATTTAAAGTTCCAGATTCTACCTATTTGCGTTCTGATTTTACTACAGACCGTAAAAGGAGTTTTCAGGAATGACTGAGACATATAGACATCTAAATATACCAGTAATAAATCCCAGCCTTCTCTAATAAACAGAATTTTCACTGTCACCACGATTGGTTTAAAAACTCCCTGTAGTGTACTTTCACAGCCATTTGTCTGGTGACAAAGTCGGATTGAAGTGTTCCTCTAGACATGTTCCCAGTTCACTGCACCTTCAGCTGTACTGATGGAAGTGCTGTTTTATTGAAGGGGATCATAGAAATGATCTGAGTCATTGTTTTGAGAGGAAGGCAGGAGTGAGAGTATTCTATTTTTACTCAGATCAGAGTAGTGAAAATAATAAATGTTTCAGAGATCTGATTTATGGCATCATCCACAGTTGCAGTGGCACAACTGGAAGAATGGTGAACTGCAACATAGTGGGCAGTGAGCTGCATTCATAGAAAATAGATGGTAACCTGCACTCCTCAGGAACCTCCCTGTTTCTCAGGAAGGTTTGTAAAAGAAAACTGCGTGAGGAGGAGAATAGAATTACAGTGTGTCATGAGATGGTATTACTTCTGACATTAAACTTTTACAAGAAAATTTGGAAATGAGAAAAACACAGCTCAGATTTTGTTCTGAGATACAGGGAGCATTTCAGGCAACATAGTTAATTTTTTATTTTAAAATATTTAGATACTATTGTTAAATTGAAAAATATAATTCTTTTTTCTTTCTTTATGATATTTATAGCATCTTTGGCATCTAAAAATTACATTTATTGTGTGGGTGAAAAAACAGTGCTGTTGAAGAGACTGGTTTTGAACAGGAATAGGGCCTTTTAGGTTTTAGTGGCTGTCAGCACAGCTTGCTCCATCATTGGTATGTTTTTCTCTTACGGCCATTTGCTGTGAATTTTGTATTTTTTTCTGATATTCATACAACTGTCTGTTGGAGAATATCGCTACTAAGGCACACGTACCAATTTCTCATATGAGGTTGATTTTGTTAAAAAGATACAGGGGTAAATTGATTAGCAGTTTTTAATTGCTGATAAACTTTAAAAGAACATCTCCCCCTACTGGAAGAGTTAGTCAACAGTCTTGTACATTTAATTAACTTTTCCCCTCTTCTCTCACCATTGGCTATCACAGGAACATGCAGTGGTTTAGGTTGGAAGGGACTGCTGGACATCATCTGATTAAACCATGACAAGCCTCTCAGTTATATCCATACTAATGTGCATACTAAATTAAAACAAGAACAAAAATCATTAATATTCTTATCAAAGTCATTAATTTCTGTTTCTGCTGACAGCAGAACTAATAATACATGAAATTTTATCATTTAAAATAATGAGAGCCTGATTTTAGACAAATAAAAGTTCATATTAAGGCACTTCAGTTATCAGAAGGTTTTTAATAGTGCCAAGCATTTTCAAAGACACAGTATAGAAATATGCTGCAATCTCAGAAGACATGATCAGTTTTTAATTTAACACCATGTATAAAAAACATTGCAGACATATTTTCAGGTGGTACTAATGAGAGTTAATCTGTAAGAGCAGTTTGACTACTGCCATCACTAGTCAGTGGTTGGTACTAGTAGCCAGCTGTTTATGCAGCTGGTAAGCTATTATGGAGGCATGGTAGCCATTAACTGTTTTTTTCAAAACCAGCCAGAGTCTCGTGCAGAGATTGAGCATTTGCTTAGATGTTACATTCAAATAATTTGTTTTATACTCTATATATATTCATTTGTCATTATTGCACTTTGCACCTTGAGAACCTGTATAGGCAAGAAGTAATATGCCATGCAGATAGCAGTCAAATACAGACCTGTATCTGACATGGTCTAATCACATTGGCTTATATTGGCAATATATTTTTAATTAAGTAGTCTTCTATAGTTAAATGCAGATAAAAATAATGATATGAAACCAGAATAGTAGAATCGGTCTGTATCAAGTAGTAAAAAAAGCAAGAAATTCCTCTCTCTGAGCCAGAAGGTGCTGCCGTTGCCAGTACCTTGTTACATCTCTGTGACCTTTTCATGATGAAACTGCCCTCTTGAATACTTTCAACACAGGTTGGTTGTTTCTTGGAGTGGATGGACAGGAGCTCATAAACATTTCGTTATATCTTTCTGAAGAATAGCAAAATTATGAATAAACCCAGTATTATTAAATTTTGAGATACAGTCATTTTCTTAAATTTATCAGTATCCACTGGCAGCTAATGTTCACCAGATGGCTTATTTTTCTCTTGTTTTTGAAAGGTTGAGTGGGGATTTTTTCTTGTTATAAGAGACCAATTTTCATGGAATTGTGAAAGAAAAATTCATCCATATTATTTTTAAATTACTTTCATATTATACAAGTTTGGCTGGAATTTACAACTTTCATTTTTAATACTGTGGAACAATTGACTAGTAAGCACTAGTATCTGTAGTAATTTAACTGCATGTATAATAATAATAATAATAATAATAATAATAATAATAATAATACAGAGCCCTTGTGAATACGGAGAACAGTCAACTGACTGACAAGAGGAAAGAAGGAATATGTTTAATTTATTAATGAGGAAACAGATGCAGAGATAAGCGAATGACAGAGTGTGGCCCCAAACATTCAAGCAGATTAGCATGAAGCAATAAGATATTGCTCCTCTGCTGATCCGTGGTAACTTTCTCTGTATGATACTAACCTACAGCATGATACTAACCTACAGCACACAGGACTTAAGTTGAGCTGGTTTAGTCTCTGCTAAATAAGAAAATGCCTGTTACTGACAGTGGACGAGGACTAAACCAGCTCTAATTACCTTGTGGTGGCTGTCAACTAAGAGTTAACTGTAAATCAATTCATGTGTGATATAAATTGTGACTTAATAGTTACTTTTTTGTATATCTGAGCTTGCAGGTTGTAATACAGCAGAGGGAAGAATCCAGGTGGTTTTGATTTAACATGTGTAAAATAAATCATTGGATTACACTATTGCTGACAAAAATCTTTTTGGTAGTAGTATTAGATTGCACCAAAATTTGAACTTAGCTATGATTTGTTTATGGTTATGAAATGTCTTCTCTTGATATGTTTCCTGAAGAGTTTGGTGTTGAGAAAAGGTAGAGGATACAGATTTGAGGTAGCTAGTTGTGCAGGGAGCCTCTACTTTGAGAAGGGCTGCCAACTGGACGTGCGTTGAAAGTCTGTGACTCCTGACAGTACGTTTGTGAGCCTGGAGAAATATGTTTGCTCGAAAGTACCAGAAGGTAAAGGTAAGTGTGGAAGATGATAGGGCAGACTGTTAATTAGCATTGTAGCTTCTGGGTGGTTGTTTGTTTTTTTAATCCACTGTATAATCTTGGACTGACTGCTTATCACAAAGCAATACAAAAATATGATCTGCTTTGGAAGTGTATTTAAAGAACATATAGATCACTTGAAATTCTCCCTTTTGCACAATTAATTGTTATGTGTGAGTTCAGTAAGTCATCTTGTGGATGGACCAACTGAGCACGTAGTTAGGGTTTTATTTTGGACATTGAGGACATTGTTGGGATTCCGAAGGGCAGCACTGAGGGACCTTATCTAATAGGTTATCGAAGCAGCTGCATCTGTGTTGTCGATCGGATCAGTATTTGTTACAAATAGATTTTATATGATGTACTCTTGGAGGAGCAGTTTTTATGGAGCTTATTTCCAGAGAATTGGTAATGGGGAAGAATTTGATCTAGCCACCTGCTCTCTAGTGATTTGGAGTTAGGTCATATCCTTGTCCCAGTAAGCTGACACTGGATGTTATTGCCATCCAGTCTCTCTGCCCCAGGGACTTGCCCTTTGACAGCTCTGGCTTTTAAAGTTCAATGGAATAGATATTTTCTAACCCCCTTGGGCAGAAGAAATCTCATCATTTGCTGATATCATCAGTCCAACAAGATAACAGGCATCGTTAACAGAATTCACTGTGAAGTGGCACCCAGACCTCAGCATAAGACTGTGTAGCTGCTGCTAGTCTTCACTGAAGTGATTCGGTTATGGGGAGAGATTTTGGAGGAGGCCCATATTTTTGATGAGCTTCAGGATACTAACTTGTTTCTTGTGGTCTGGGAGCCTGAAGAAATTCTCCCTGTGACTGGCAGGACTCTCGTATAAAACAGAGGGCTCTAAACCTTCTGAGCTGCTCTGTATGTACGTAGGGTCTGTATGTACATATGTCTTTAACCAGAGTTAATATGTAGAGCTAATATTTCTCTCTCAGTTGAGGTCAAGAAAACATACTTGCCTTTTATTTACTCTTGAACTTTTTACAAAGAGAACAGTCCTGATTCCTGGAGATAAGATTGGTTAAAGCCCTGCTTGGCTGTGAGGCTTGAAGACTTGATGAACTTCAACATTCCAGCAGTTTCAGGAATCCAAATCTTCAAAATGAATTATGGAGTTTATGAAACTGGACTACAGATTTGTTTTCCATTTAAGGAAATAATCTGGAGATCTGAGCAACACTTTGACCTATATTTCAGTATTCTTCAAAATCCATTTCTCTTTAAAAATGTTTTAACTACCAATCCTTCCTGAAAAAGGTAAATAAAACCATATCTGTTATGGTTTTACTCTTAAGAAAGTAGAATCCAATCCTGTACCCTTTAGCTGTCTTAATTTCCAGCAGGGCGGAGTTAGGAAAACAGTGGATGGAGTGATGAATAATCCGTAGTTGCTTTATGAGTAAGTTCATCAGAAATATAAAGGAGAAAATCACCCACTATTATATTGCATTTTTTTACTCTTTTTGTAGGGAACAGTTCAACAGCAACTGAAAAAAAAAAAAAAAGACTACTTATAAGCTATTTCTGCTGCTAGTGACCTCAGAAGGAAAACTATCTTACGGAAAAATTGGCCCAAGGTGTTGTTTCTTTGTGGGACATGATGATTTTATTTAACTACTTCAGTAAGTGTTGGTACTAAATTCCTTGTGTAAAGTTCAAATAAATAAATAGGCTTTTCTGACTGGGCATGAACAAATCACTAAGTCTGGATGGAAGGATTAAATAACCTTCCCTAGCCCCAGAAAAAACCCTCTGATTTTCACCATCAGTCCAAACTGTATTCTAAAGCTTTTGAACTGTCTTCTTCTCAGTTGACCTAGTTGTGTGCTGTTGTTTCATAAAAGTTTTAGATTCAATTAAAAAAATTAAAATACTAAAAGGATCTCTTTGTTGATTTGGAAACTCTGTTGCAGAGCATTTCAGAGCTAATATAGCGTTTCATATTGTAGCTGAGGGTAAGAATCTTCTGCTTTCTTTGAGTTTCAGTCGTTGCCCCTTTTCTCTATCATTCTGGGGAGCGAGATAATTTGATTTCTTGGGTTTTTTTACCTAATTGTGAAAAAAAAGAGTTTTCCATCACCTAGTGGGACATTTCATTAGTTCTTCACTGTTTAGCTGATTCAATTTCTGTTGGCCTCTTGCTATTCTGTCAAGGAGGAATGCGAACTCAGTCATTTATAACCTTGTCCATCCAGAAGACTGGAGAGGTTTCTGCTCTAAGAAAAGCCGTCTAGACTCCTGATGCCAGTCTGCAAGTACTCCGCATTGTGCATTAGCTAGAGCTTTGCCTTTCAGTAGCGGAATACTCCTCCTCCTCTGTAACTGTAGCTGATATACTGCTTCAGAGCTGTCTTGGCTGGAGTAGGATCAGAAAGCGGGGAAAACAAATCCTTGGTGATGCACAGGATTTTTCACTGTTTTCTCTTTGTGAAGTGGAGGAAAAAATGTCCCGTGGTAGTACATAAAAGTCAGCATGAGCTCTGCTAGGCAGAACGAAAGCTAGGATTTCATATAAAGACAGGGGTATCTTGGTTTGTGTGATGGTTGAAGCTGACATAGTTCTCTACGATCAGAAGCAATCTGTAAGTGCTTTCTAAATGGAACAGTTCTTGACATTCCATTATCAATATTAAAGAAGAAAAAAAGTTTAATGTCTGGAGTGGCAGACTTTTTTGAACCAGTGCTGTTGGAGCTGTTTAGAAATATTGAGATCTCTGTGTGTGGTATGTGCACTTCTGTGAGACATTCATTTGCTTTTGCCCAATAAAAATAAATCAAGCTGGTTACTATTTAACTCTGGAAATGTAATGGCAAAATGATCTTAGAACTATTCAATGATCGTTCAGCTATTCAAATTTTCTTTCTTTGCAGTTCACATTCATCACATTTATCCACTCTGTCAATGTTAATATTCATTACAATTGTTCTTCCTTTATTTTCTCAGAAATGCATTCTGTATCAAGCATTTCATTATTCCTGTATACCTGTGTGTCTTTGCCAAAAGTTGTTGTGAATGCAAAATTTTACATTGTTCCAGGGGAAGAGTGGAAAGGTTCATGGAAGAGCAGCTTATAACAAGCATAGAAGGTTCTCAAGCTGGAAGTAACTTTTGAGGCTGTTAGAGTATTGAAGGAAAATGTCTCATATGTTAGTCTTGCTCATTTATACTCTTCCTCGATATCCATTTATAGCCATTTTTTGAGATAGGATACAGTGCTAAATGGACCTTTGGTCTGAACTGTTATGACCTTTCTTATATAGTCCTTAAAGTAATTAAACACATAATTGTGTTTCAGCTTGTTACTACATTTGATTAAACATTAATGTGTTTTTATTAACTGAGCCCTGTATGTATCACAAACACTACTCTTAAAGAAAAAATATTGAATCGTATGACATGGTTGAATCATACTGATATAATGAAGAGGTATGCAGGTCAGATGCCACTGTGCAAAGCCGCTTGCAAAGGCTAATGCCTTTTAAGACCAAATGCTTTACACATGGGAGGTAATTGGCTGTATATTTAAAAGCTGAACTCAGAGGAAGAAATTTTAAACTATAAAACTTTTGTGCAAAATGTGGCCCCATTTTTGTTCTTCTCCACTATATCCCGTGCATGAAAAAACTTGTGGGTTTCTTCCCACTAGGCTTTTGTTCCGCCATTCCCCATATCTGAGAGCAGGAGCTGGATAAAATTTACCTTGACTTCCTTGTGTCATTCATTAACCACCACAAAGATTTCTGCAGAAGCAATCCTTCCCTTTGTCCTATGCACGCATTCGCTCTTGGGATCTATTTCTAAGTAATTTAAGACCAAATTGGCTTATTTGCAGAAAAAAAAATTTTCCATCAAGTCCAGAACAGATGCTTATCTTCCTGATTGCTGCTTCTGGAAACCAGTTTGGTTTAGATACAGGTGAATACATTAGGAAGAATGAATCTAGTGTTAGAAAGTTGCAAGTAAAAGTTGGATTTGGTGAAATAAGGTTTAACTGATGTTTTGCTGGAAAGTCTGTTGCATCACCCACATCTATTAATCACATTGAAAATTCTCTCCATTATCCAAAATTATTCAGTGTCTTCCTTCTCTAACTCCATTTAGTCTGCAGTAATCAAAGTTGAACCGTACCTGTAAGAAGCTCTAAAAGCAATGGTATGGTAAGTATAAAAAGGCAAAATGTTCTTTGTCCTCATTAAAGATTGTGAGCAGAGTGTTAAATAATATTAATGGCTGGGATTGTCAGTACTTAACAGTACTTTCCTAGTACAAGTGATTTTATTGATCGATACAGTCTCAATGTAACAGGGCAGATTATTCTACTGATTTTATCGAAACCTTAACTAAGTTTGTTAGTGTACCACATATCTTTAAATAGATCTAGATGATGATGTAGATTAAGAAAAGCAGACCACCATCCATCTTTTTTTGATCGGTTAATAACTTAAATCCATCATTGCTGCGACCAGCTCTCTTAAGATTCTGTTGTGCATACATGTTTCTTTGGTGGTACAGATACATCGCTGGTTTTAGACGGCTGTGGATTTTAAAGAAGTGTGCTTGACACATGCGGATTGCATATTTGTTAAGAGGAGGTGAAAGCAAGAGAAAATGGGAAAGCAAAATAATTCTGTAGATAATTTAGAGGAGAGCCATTTATTAAGAGTGTCTGTTTGCAGAGGTGTTTCCTGCAGAAATATTCCAAGCATTTTTGAAGCATGCTTAGGAAAATTACCTGGTTTATGTTTTAGGAGTTACATTTTTTGCTTCTCAAGTGGTGCTATGTTGTGGTTTATGATTCATATTTTTTCCTTTATCTTCAATAATCTGTTTGGTTTTGCTCTATAGAATTATGCTGTATGAACTTCTCATTTCACTCTTATGCATTAGAGGTGATCAAAATAAATTTTACTCTGTTAAAAGCAGAATTTATGTTAGAAGTCATGACAGGTTTAGAAACCATGTCTAAGTGCTCATTCTCTTTTCATTATACTATATATCATAATGCTATTGTATCACATATTTTCACCCAAGTTAAGATGAACATCAAACTATACTAATTGTGCATTATATACAGTGAGAAATGCTCTATATCGATGACCTGCATGTGCTCAGAATAACTGTAAGATATTTTATGAGGAGGAAGAAAGAAATTAAGTTCTTTGCCTAAGATGTTACAACCTGTTAAAGCAGAACTAGGGTTATTAAAACTCGAGTGCCGGCACACTGCTGTAGTCACTATAGTCTGCTGATGGGCGATTGTTCCAATAGCTGCGGTTTCCTTCTAGACCAATGCAAAGTGTGAGATACTTATTTCATTTAGCCATGATGAAAGAAAAAATGGTGACCTTCCTTATCCTGAAGGCAACTCCTCATTTGACAGGTCGGCATTTCATTTTCTTTTTCCTTAATAAATATTTAATAGAACTGTATCTGTATTAAGCTTGAACTTCTTTGGGGGAAAAAGAAAAAAGTAAAGCAATTTTTGTCCATTGTAGTAAAGGAAGGAAGGAGGGAGCTGTAATTTCTGCAGAGAGTCTTTATTATCACCACCTGAATTATGGTAGAAAGATTCAATTTCCCCCATCTTTTTAATCTCTTTTTAATCAATCTACAGCATTTTAAACACATTTTTGTTTCCTACTTTGTGTTGTTTTACATAAGCTAATGCTTATTTTTTGGTGTACACATGGCTATTGCTTTTTTTAATTGGACTCTCAAGGCGAGTTGAATCTGAAGGGATTTTTCTTCAAAATTAATCTGTAAAGTTACTTAATGAATTGCCAATTAAGGGAAAAACTTATTTTATAGTGAAAGAGTATTTTATTATTGCATGTGTAGTGCAACACACTATGTTCTGTTAGGGTTGTTCAGTAGTGTATAGCACTAATTTAGCATGTAGTTTAGACCTAGGTCTGCCAAATCATTGCCTTTATGCAATCTGATAATATTCTTTCGCCTACACTCTTTGTGTTACTGAAGGCCAATCGTTAATATCCTTTACGCATTTATAAACTGCACATGTGGGCTAGTGAGAAAAGTTCATGAAGAAGTGAACAATTCTGTCTTTATAGCAGGATTTGAATTTCCACATAAGACACCGTCCACATTTGGTGGTGAGAGAAAGGAAACGAAATATTGAATGTGTGCTGAATAACTGAATGCCATCCATTCTGTGCTTTGGATGAAGAACTGATTCGGGGGGGTAAAGTAGTATGGGATCATACTATATATATAAGCAACATTAAATAAATCCTTACACATAAGGAAGCTGAATTAGAGTTTGATACGCTTAACCTGACAATTCTTCACTTTGAAGTGTGCTGTAATAACATTAATGTTTTTTGTCTAACATTGTTTGTATCATTTAGCATAGACCATTCTGAAGGGAAAACAAAAAAAACCAACAAAAAATGTGGAACTAAACACAGGGCTTTACCGGAAAGTTACTGAATTAAATAAGCAGTAATTCTTGAGCTTCTGCTTTAGACATATTGCAAGGAAAGAGCACAGGAACAGAAAAATTCTTTGCAAGAAGGGCTGCTTAAGCCAGAAGTAAGAGCTAGTCCGTCAGTAGCTAAAAGAGGTGAGCATAGCAGGAGACGACTAGTCTTCCTCATATTGGTTGTGGGAAGGTGGTCAGTGAGCCTTCTCCTTTGGTCCTGCAGTAAATTGGACTCTCCTGCATTAGATGTAATTCCCTTGTGTGTGTTCCCTCTTCTTGGTTTTTATGCAATCTTGCACGTCTCCTTTCTGAAGGATATGTTGAAGGATTTCAGAGTGAACTAAGATGAAAAGGTCCTGTGCTTATGGGCAGCCTAGGAGAATAAAAAATGCTTGTTATCTTCTGCTAACATTGTCTACCTCCACACACATCAGCATCGCTTGCCTTTATTTTTCTTTTCACCTGCTTGTTGTCTCTGTAATCCAAATATAACACAGATTTAGTTAAGTGTAAAAAAGCTCATTTTACTGAATCTGTTGATTATAGAATGTCTTTACTGAGACAGACTTGAATTTAAGTGCAGGTACATTTACAAACAAATATGCATTACTGAATGATGCCTAAATTTATAATTCTGATAGGGATTTTTCCTGTTGACTTTAAAAACATGGACATTGAAATAAGAAACTTTCATGGAGTTTCTTATCATAAATACTATGAATTATATATAAGAAAATTTTCAGGAAGTATTGATACAAAAATCGAGTTTTGTGATGCAGTTTCTTCTTTTTAATTTCTCATAACTATCGTTGTCTTTATCTAATATACTTTTTCTCTGTAGATGAAAAAAGTTTGCAGAAACAAAGTGTGAAGTAGGAGTAGAACCTTTAATTTCATTAGGCACGTTGTAACTGGTGAAGATTAATGTATATATCTCTTGCTAATTCTTTTCAATTACTCAGTTCATATAAATTCCCAAACCTTGTTAATTATGCTGAAGTCAAGTGGTAATTTTTAACAGTATTTCCACAGCAAGGGAATTTTCCTGGTCTAACCTTGCCCTCCTGTAGAAAATCTCAGCAGATTAGGCATTCTGACTCTAGTCCATTCATTTTCAGCACAAGCCTAATTGCTGCCGACTGCCTGCCACAGGTACCCTGGTTATCGTACATTTAAGGGATGCAGGTTCTTCTGAGAACAAATAAGGAAAGATTAATTGTTTGTTTTGTTTCATCCCAAGAGAAATGTGGAAGCTTAATCAGGAAAAATAATTTCTTCTGTTGATTTGGCTTATTTGTGGAAAGGGATAATTGTATAGAGGCAGGCATAGAGCTATGCATTTTGAAAGAAATTTTGCCATTTACCTACTTGGGAGGCAAAGATACAGCAAAATGAATGTAACACAGCATTGGAGTTGATGGGAATGGTTCACATTTCTCATAGTAAGTAATTTGGCTGCTGGGCTTTTATTTGAACCAATATTGCTAGGTGGTATTGTCATTTGTTTTGTCTGCTTCTTTGGATATCTAATCAAGGAGACAATAGTAGGGGGAAAAACGCTTTTCCAAATTGTCCTTAATTGCTAGAGCACGAAGTGAGCTAAACACTCTGGTATTTCCAATTAAAGAACTTGTTTCCAGCAAGCACCATTAAATCTATCTTTCCCAATCTGATAAATAAGCTATCAAAGAGTGGAACAGATTAATTGAGAGCAATTAGTTGAAAGCTCAGTATAACAGTCAGAGTAAACCAATGTTATCAATGAATGCAAATTTTACATAACGCAATAAGAAGCACTGATACAACAAAATAGAGTTAAGAGTAACCACTAAGCACAAAGGAAAATTTTATCTGTGGCACAGAAATTAGTCTTGTTTGTTTCTTCTCACAGCAAAAGCACTAAAAGCTGTTTCTTTTAAAGACCTCTGTTACAGGAATGTCAAATTGTATTTAACACCTTTGCTATGTACATTTCTCCTTCAACATGCTGCAGAAAATAACAGACATGGGAAGATCACAGATCCTACAATTCAGAGCCCATCACAAGATTTACTCCAGTTGCACCTAAAGCTCAAGAAAGCCCTGCTTATACTACAGCATTTGTGTTTGTTACTGTCTAGTAGGCATTATAATCTCTAAGTGTGGTTTGCTTATGTTAATAACCAGTAACCCCTGCGTTTGGTGGAGACTTAAGCCTAGACATTGAATTTTGATTCCCCTGTAATACAGGTGGGTGTCCCTAGTGATATGTATCTAGATATTTTTGATGGGTGTTCCTTTCTTCCAGCTGTCTGCTAATGCCAAGTGGTATTGGCCCACATGGTGTAAGCATCATTCTGCACGTGGGTCCTTTGGATACATTCCTTAATGACAAACCGTAGGAAAACCACGTGGATGCTCCCCTTAAGTCCCAGCCTTTCACCTTTTGAGAATGAGTGCATCAGCACGAGGAGAAAGCCTCTCTGTCACCTTAGATATTGAAATAAATTTATAGGCTTTCAGTATTAGTATGTTCAAAGAAAATACTGCACGTTGGTTCAGTTGTTGGTATTTGTTGTGTATATAAGGCTTTGGAGTAATGTGCTCTGTCAAGAAGGCAGGCGGATACGCATAGCTTGTTACACACTAAACAGGATAATTTCTAAGTCAGTTTGTACAGAACTACCTTGGCTAGGCAAGTTGTATCACTGCGGTGCGTGTTGGCATCACTCACGTAAACTGACAGCACAACTATACCAGCTGCCACAGCTTTTAAAACTGCTCTCTTAGAACAGCAGTTTGTGTGGTGCATCGCTGGCCTTTAGAGCAGCAATGTGGCTGGAGCCTGCTTTTGTAGAATTACAGTTTTAAAATGGTTGGGTGAAAATCTTATTTCTTATGCTGTTGCAACCCACTGGGTATGTCTATTCTAGGAAAATGAAAAGGTCAGTGATAACTTTCCCAATAAAACGTTCTGAGAAAATGTCATTCCAGTTGTGTGTATCTGACTGGGGGAGTTCATCCTCCATTTTTTGAGCGTCTTATTTTTTATTTCCAGAATATCATCATCAGTAGGGAAATACAGCATTCATAACTGTGGTAGTATGGTGTCATATCAGCTCCTGAACTGATGATAACAGACATGCTGCAACAGGCGTAGCACTTTGAACACAGGTCATTTACAGTATTTTTCTTTTATCCTTGCTGGCAAGCCACTAGGAGATCACAGTCATATTCTGAGTAACTGGTTTTCTGAGCAGTTTCCCTGTAATGCTGGCTTCTGGAAAATGTTCAGAATATCACCAAGAAATCATAAGGAAGTTAGATGAGTGAAACCTCTCCCAGTTTCTCCAGATGTCAGGACATCCAGATCTCCACGTGCACTTTTCAGCATGGGATCCAGCTGTCGCACCTGGTTCAGTGAGGAAGATTCCTAATGTAACGTTTCAAAAGCACTCGTAAAGCCACGGGAGATTACAGAAGAGCAAAGACCATGCACAGGATTCACAATCTTGCAGCCACCAGCATTTAAGCAGCTGTCTGCATTATCCCATCAGATGTTTCTCTGTGTATTTGGACTCAGTCAAGGTCGTGCAGTGATACACGCTAATAGTTTGGAACAGCAGCAGTTGTATAACTTCAGGATTAGGAAGCAGTTTGCTTTTTTGTAATGACGTTGCATTTATATGCCATGCGATAGTGCTTACCTGCTTTACAGGGGGATTTTTCTAATTAATCAAATTCAGGCAAATTTAATTGTGTGGCCTTAATTAGTTATCCAACTTTAAATGCTGGAATGATGAGGACATGTACTGCAAAGAGTAAGTTACCATAGGATATCGGGGTCTTTTTGTAACGTTGGAAATAAAGGTTAGTGGGTTTTGTGACGAATTTGTGCTCTAATAATGCAGGAGGCTGTTGATAACTGTGGTCCAATGCAGATACTCAGGAACAGTAACATTAATGTAAAAGCACAGGCAGCATTTCAGTGAAAAGGTCTAGCAGCCAGGCTTTTGGTCAATTATTTTTGCCCAATTTTAGAAAGTGGTTATGTTCACCAAGGAAGTCAGAGGGGAGTCCACCATCGGACCATTGAGTGACACTGAGATATGGGACAGGTGGAGAAGCTGCATTTGTTAATATGTGGATGGAGGCTTCTAACTTATTTTCCCTGGAGTATATTTACCAGTTATAACCAGCATGTTACCATTTTTGTATTTATAGCAGATTCTTTCAACTTCATATGTCACTACCCATCTTCCCACCTTTTCCCATTTATTTCCCTGAAATTTCATTTTGTCCTCTTGACTATTTTATTCAATCTACGTATCAGTCTTAGTGTTGTCTTCTGATGATCATGCATTCAAGCTCATCTCTTTGTCCAGTCAACAGAAAATGCAAGGTTTTTTGTAGAATTCGGTTCTACTATAAATCCTTTCTGAAACCTTATACTATATCCACATCTGCTTTGATTTCGGGACACCACTTCTCCAGATACACTTGCACTGATGGCTTGCTCTCTTTTATTTGCTGATCATGGAGTCCAGCGTCTGATTAAGCTCTCCATGTCACGCTATTTTAGTACTGTTCTGTCCTTTCATTGAGGCACCAAGAGGTGTTACTTAAAATAACAATTTAACCTTAGCTTCAAATGTGAAGGCTTACTTGTAGGGTAAACCAAAGCCTTTGGGGACAGAATAACCACCTGGGAAGGAAGGGTGCAACACAGCCTTTTTGCAAATTCTTCTTGCATGGGAAAGCCATAGACCAAACATTTGTGCCAAAAAATGAATAATAGAAGTAAAGAAGATTGCTGTCTAAAAATGCCAGAATATATGATTCATGAATTTGTGATTCTCAGTTTCAACCTCATTTGTGGACTTTACTTATTAAGTAGTTCCACAGTTGCTGAATAAGGAACATCAAGCAACTGCTAAGTGTGAAGATAACATCAAATAGAGAGCAGCTAGGCATTCATGCAGTATTTTAATGTTATGATAATTTTTAACAGAAATCCACATAGCTATGTTACTTCTGTTAGGGGGCTAACTTGAAGTCTTGTTTCTCCTTTCTGGAGAAGTCATCACTCTTTCAGTAATAAGAATGTGGAGAGTTTTATCCAAATCAGAACATTATCTGCAGAATTGTTATGCTGTGATAAATGCAGCCGTCCGACTGATGCAGCTTGTCTGCCATCTGCACAGAAGAAGTAAATAAGCATTCACTGACCAAGTTAGGATGGTCTCTTTTCACACATAATTGCATTGTTCCTCACCTTTATCATGGACTCCCTTGCTAGTGAGTTTTGGGAGGTACAAGTGTCAAGGAACAGAACCATAATGAAGTACCTGCGATTGAGCTCCTTTAATTCTGTAAAAACTTGTCAGTTTGCCACCCAAATAAATGCCTAGAGTGCGTAAAACATGGAGCAGAATGACCTCTAGAAGAAAAATCAATGGCAATTCATATTTC
This sequence comes from Himantopus leucocephalus, assembly GCA_003993805.1. Classification (NCBI taxonomy): domain Eukaryota; kingdom Metazoa; phylum Chordata; class Aves; order Charadriiformes; family Recurvirostridae; genus Himantopus; species Himantopus leucocephalus. The sequence goes on from RSEF01000031.1 coordinate 66,140,128, forward strand.
ATATGTCTATAATTGCTTGTGAGAGCATGGCAGCAGTTTGTTTATAGAGTATCTTGTTCTACCACAGATTGTTTCCTGACTTTTTCTTCTTTTCAGTGGTGATGCCTCTCATGGACTGTGAATCACAGCCAGACGCAGCAATAGACAAGTTTTATTGGTGGTGATTTTTTATTATTGTTTTCACATTACTGTCGTCAGAATTGCTGCACCATGCTCTGTTTGAACCGGTGCACTAATCTATAGTCACAAGTAAATTGTGTTCACAACTGTTTCCTTGGAAGACTCCTGAAGCTGTTTTTCACCTGCTTTTTAGTAGGCAAGGCTTCATCTGCTGGGAAGTTATCCATTTGCTTGCATTTTAATCATCAAACGGAATCCATTGTGTGGCCTTCATTTTTAAGCAATTTGTCAGAGAGGCAAGGAATTCTCACAGTCTGCTAATTTAAAGACAGAATTTTGAAAATATCTTTTTCCCCACCGCTTTGCTTTGCTTTGTTTTTTTCTTTTTTTTTTTAAGAAGCTGTTGTAAGATTTGTATCCCCACTGAGGACCGAGATGTCATAGGGATAGAGAAAATGCCGCTCACTTTATGGATTACTGTTAGGTCAACAAAACTTTGGCAGCATTGATTAACTTGACAGTGAGTACAGCAGTACATTTATCACTTATGGCTGTGCTGTAGAAAATCTAATAAGAGGCAAACAATTCCCTTTAGAGCAGTAACAGGTTCACTGTGGCTAACGGTGCATGCACTGGAAATTTCTGACTTTAAATTATACCCTTGCTGCTAGTTGGGTCATTGACTCAAAGCTACTGCACTTTCACTACTATGTTCTGTATTATTAATTTGATCAAAATTGTTTGGGCTTTTAGAAATGTGATCAAACCATATATTGGAGTTCATATAACCTCATAAGCATTTTCGAAGGCATGCAGAAGGAGCATGATCCAAGCTTTGTTATGTAGAAGGGGCAGCTGCCTGTCATAACTACAAATGTTTGGGGTCTTACAAGGTTATAAAAGAAAAATTTTGAACTGTTGCTTATAAATCTGTGTCTAATTCACAGATTTAAATAAAGCCCAAACCTGTCTTACATTTGATAAGTTTCATTGGTTGGTCAGAATTTTTTTCATGTGTTCAAATGTGTGCATTGTTAATTACCAGTAATTACCTTAAAAATTCTATACAAGTTGATTTATAGATATATTCTTCCAGTTGTCTTGTTTTTGTAAGAATTATGAGAATTGAACAGAGAACAAGAGATTTTCCGTCTCTCCTGTGTATAAGTGCTGCTGCTTGACTGCAAGTTAGCGTTTGGTTCTAATCTGATCGTGCAATTATTTTTTATTCAGTATTGTTTGGTTTCACTTTAATATATCTTTTCTGGAAGTCCATGAGCAGTACATTGGGAAGAGTCTTTGCATTGCAAATATAGAGAAAAACAGTATTATTTTTTTTTAAGTCTTGTACTTGGTAGTCCTCTTAAATGGAAGCCCTGCATAAGGTATTCTTTCACAGAAGTGTTCCAAGCTTTTTTTTCAGTTCAAATAACCAGAAGTGAGTAAAGGCCACACACATGAATAATTGTGTTTCTTGATACAAGCAGGAAAGAGCAATGAAGAAAATGCAGTATTAAGTGCAGATTAGAACATACAGTGTGCAACTAAATCTGTGGCTTTATCTTTGCGATATAATCTGCAAAATTGCTGTTCAAATGAGAGAGTGGTTAATTTTTTTTTAATATTAGGATATGTAGCTCACTAGAGTGGAGAGCCTTTGTGAGTAGCAACTGTTATTTCAAGTATTTTGTGTTATTTTGGGAAACTGTTTAAATTGGAGGGTTTTTTTCTGCAACATCTGTAAAAATGATGTCATTTTCTTTGTTGGGAGAAGTATTCTGCTTGAATCAATTGTCAGGAGGCTTAATGTAATAAGGCAGTTTGTGGTCTGACTAAAAGAAACACTGTGCAAAAGAAATTCCCATAGCAGTTTGTTTTTAACAGAAAAACTGAGTTCACCTGAAGCATAAATACATTGAAAACCAAGACTTAATAAGGTAAACCAGCTTTAGAAGGAAACAGAGTGGATTGCTCTCCAAAGTATGTCTTATAATGGCTACAGTTTAACCAAATATCTGTGTTAATGATAGTATAGTATAGATAGTATGATTCTTTGCAAGAAATGATCAGGCAAGCTGACATAAGTACCCTTTGCATAGTGAGGGGGAAAAATACAATTAAAATAATACTCTCATTCTCCTTTTTTTTTTTTTAATTTGCAGAATAAAAGTTGTGTTTCTCACTCTCTTACTGCATTTTAGAGGCAACAAGACACATTTCCACACTTTTTCCTGGGTTCGTACAATAAAGGAGTTACCCTACTGCCTGCCTTACTGAACAGAGACCTGATATTGATTAACTATCACACTGGCATCAGAACTACTCTTAGGATTCAATTTTTTTGTTGTTTTGCATATTTTATTGATCAAAAGTGGTAAATGAGCATCAAGCGTGCAAGAAGACGATGAATTGTTTACTTGCATAAAATAACCTTTCAATAAGGGAAGATGCATTGCTCACACTTTTGGTGCTGTTCTGCTGCCCGAAGCAGATGGCATTCAGCTGCTATTGATTTGCTCCTATAGTTACAGAGCAGCATGTAACAAGGCATGCTTGTTTCTCTGAAAGAGAGGTGAGGTTTTTTTGCCAGGGTGGCGGGAGTGAAGAAGGAAGGACAGGGGGTTTGGGGGATTGCTTTGGGATTGGGTTTTTTTCCAAGAAAAAACAGGGAAAACCTTGCAACTTCTGTTAGCAGCTCTATGCAAACAAAAAGAAGGGTTTGTATGCTTGCAGAAAAAGGGAGTTACTTTGTCTAGTTCTAGCACTTCTGGTAACATTAATTCCCACTGCAGATTGAATCCATGAGCAAGCAAGTACTTAAGATTGTAAAGAGCATCCAGAATTTAGCATCATAGACTCTACACCACACTTCTTAGCTGCTGTATCTTTTATTTATCCATGTCTTTTCCTACTTGTGTAAAGACCGTCGGCTCCTTAGCAAGACGAAATCATACTGCAGTATGCTGGGCTTGAGTCTGCAAACAGTTCATTTAATTGATGAGTAAAGAATTTAATAATTTGCTGTTGGATCTCTCCTGTAATGGGAGGGGGGGTGGAGAGGGACAAAGAGCTTTCTCTGAAAGTTTACTTGAAAGGGTATTTAATGCAGAATTTCGGCACAAACAAGATCTTTAATTGTTTGACAGATTTTAAGGAAATGTAGATATGTGATAGAAGAGACTTTCATTAAAGAGAGCATAGAAATGGTTGCTCTAAGACAAAACATTTTAGATAATTTAAAGGCTTATTTCTGGAAGAGTAGTATGGTGGGTGGTACTGATAAGTGGGGTGCAGTCCTCGACTGGTCTGTTTTAACATAGAAATAACCCATCTGTCAAGATCCACGAGTGTGGTAGTATGAGACTTAACAAACTCAGCCTCTCGATGACAAAACTGGACCAGTTAAATATTTTGACAACACATATTAAGTCTTCCTTGCCCACCTGACTGTTCTGCAGTGACTCTTACTGCTGGAAGTGCTTACTGCTGGTTTTTGAACAGTCTTGAGCATCTTCCTGCTCTGATGTTCTTTGGGAAAATAAAATAATTTGCTTCATTATGACTGCCCTGCTATTGTCCATGTCATTTATATTGTCTTCCTTTTTAATGAAAATAATCCATGAATTATGACCCCTGTCAAAATATTCTCACAGCATAGTGACTAGCTAGTTATTCATCAAGAATTTAATTTAAACACGCATATTAGTGTCTGTTAAAAATGTCCTACTTTATCTGTTCAAACTTCTGTTCTCTGACATTGATTCCAACTTGCTTGTATAATTTATGAAATGCTGTCTAAGCCTTTTTAATATCCATATGGTTAGGTGTCACTACATTTCGGCTATTTGTTATGCTGCTTTTGTAGCATAAGCAGGCAAGAAGAGATTGTTTGAATCTTTGACTTTAACCTGTTGGTTCAATCCAGAGTAGAAATTTCTTATGATTGTTTTTCAAAGAGAACAAACCTTGGTGAGTTTTTTCAGAAAACAGATGCTTTTGAATCAATGGCTAATGCTGTCAGCACAGCATTTACCTCATTGTTCTAAGTTGATTGGGTCTTGCTCTCCTATGGGGGCTAGGGAAATGTTTTAAACATAAGAATTATTACAAACAGAAGTTAATTTAGTGGGACTTGAAAAAGTGCATGTTTATAACGAGGCTTTTCGCTGTTACCAGTGGTTCTATGAGAAAGCCAGTTGTGAAAGGGCTACCAACACTCAAAACTAAAAAACAAAACCCGCCCAAAACTCCGCCATATAAATCTAAGTGTATTTGGTCAGCTACGCTACCCCTTCTTTACCTCTGCAAAAATGACACAATGAGTTCATTAACCCTAGGTGCAGTGAATTCCCTGTGCTTTCTACATTCTCTTGTTTGGACTTTGGAGTGGGTACCTGCTGCTTAGTCTAATTAGTTTCAAAGGGAATGTTGAGTCATTTCTCAAGAGTTTAGTCTGACCCAAAACCTCTGGCAAGAAAATAGCAGGGAGACAAAAAGTTATTGTATAGTTGAATAGAATTTTTGTTACAGTATCTTGTGGAAACAATGCAGATGAGGAAATCATCCTCAGATGATTTCTAGATTTTTGATATGACATTTGCATGAAATTGCCATTTTTCTGGAAAGCGAGACTTGTTTTCATAGCTAACTTCCTCAGTCTTCATCAACCACCTGACTCTTTCCTTGTTCCCAGCAAAACATGTTAGAGCTGTGGGATGTTTCTTGTGAAGCTAAAAGGAAGTGAAATTGTTTTTTTCAAAGCTGTTCTTATTGTTTCAGTATCTTGCTGGCCTTTTTCAGTTCTCTCAAAACTGTGTTATTTGACCAAAACCACATTATCCAACCAAAAAGTCTAACACTCAGTCCAACATCTGCATCCTAACAGAATAGTCTGTGACATTATCCAGAGAGTGGGGTTTTTGGGGATCAAGAGAAAGGCAGTGATGCTGCAGAGATACTCCCCGATTTCTCTGACGGCTGAGGTATCATTCTGTTGCGTTTAACTCTGAGGAATGGAATACAGCTTAGTTCTTTAACTGCTGCCTTTTCTTCAGACTTGCTTATAGGTTTCCTCGTTATAAAGAACTATTTACAAGCATAGTAAATACAGTAGATAGAAAATATGGCAGTGTAGGAAAAAATAGCATATTCTGTGCAGAAATAGGTGACAATTTTTTTTCAAACTCCTCTATGAAATCAAACACAATAACAAGAGAAAAAAATATTTTTATATATTTTAGTATGACTAGAAATTAAACATGAAAATACAAACACTGCAGCCATTCTGCAGCTAAAACTGTATTCTGTGTCAAACTGTTTTTAATGAAGTGTGAATTACTTTAATATATCCCACAACCTGTCTACATAAAACTTCTAGTGAATTGAAATAACAGTCGTTTCACTTTTAGTTTACATTCAGAAATGTATGTTCTCTCAGATAATTTGTATTCAATATCGGTAAAACAAGGCAAGCAGTATTTGCTTCCAAGTGATGTTTTAAGTTTTCTTAAAACATTTGTTGTGTTCCAGTAACTCTTTTCTTTTTCATCTTTGTTTTGAGCTAATATTATTTGGCTTTGCAAATCTTTAAGTAATGTCCATGTTTCTAAAATAAAACCTCTCAGAGCTGACAGCAAGAAAGAAGTGTGGGGTTATCATCCCTGCATCACCCCTTCTTCTTCACTGCATGCAAATGGAGATGCTGGCTGCCCACCAGGTCAGCCTCCAGCTCGGTCCTCTGTCCCCAGCAGTCCTTCCACAAAGCAGAACAGAGCTCCCATGTCCCCTCAGCAAATCTCCACCCCCGCTAATGCTGGGAGAGGAAGGAGGTATAGGGGCTGTGGGTGCCCAAAAGCTGACAAATTACCTTTCACCGTGGGCTTTTGCTGGTGAGGACTAGTAGGTGGGAGTGGCCTCTTCCAACCATCTGAATGGCACAAAGGATGAATGAAATGGAGGCAGGAGAGAGTGAGCTGGCTGTATCCGAGCCATGCTCCATGTTCCTTCTCTGGGAGAGCCATCTGCTACTGTGGACTGGTACAATTAACCCTGTAACTCAGCTGGCATAGCATAAAATAATAGTTGATGCAGATTAAAGCAGAGGTTCCTCTGGGAGGATAGCCTGCCTCTGATAGTGCTCAAAAGCAGGTACATGAGGGAAAACAGAGAGAGCATGCTTTGATAATTCCCCCTTAATACACTCTCCATTTCCATGCATTTTCAGTTTAATTAATTCCTCTTCCATCAATCCATTCAGTCTCTCCTGAAACACATATAAATTTGCAGCATCTGCAATGTCCTGTGGCCTGTAGTTCAACTACCTGTTCCATGAAGAAGTCCCTTCTTTTGCCTGAAGCCCATCTTTTTTTTAGTAATAATAAGCTATAATAATATCTAATGTTTTCTTGATTCCTTTTCTAATAGTTTCTAATAAACTTTTGATTTGCTTTGTTTAATTGTTGCTGGATAGCGAGCTTATCTTTTGAGGGATATATTGTAGCTCCCAGCATCTCACTCTGTTCAGTAATGGTCAGTCTGAAGCCCATCATTGTTTGTTATTTTTTTCCGATATGCGTCACTCTGGGCTGTGTTCTCCTAACCTGTCTTTCAGGACTTGTAGATACTTATTTACCTTTGCAAGGATCATGGCCTTAAAGCCTTTGGGGGTGGTCTTTGTCAAAAGCCTTTTGGAAATGAAAGTAGGCTTTATCAACAGGGCCACATTTATCTGTGCTTCTTGATCCTTTCAGGGGTTGCAGTAAGTTTTGAAAAAGCTGCCTTAACAGCGGTCTTGTGATTCTTTTCCATCCAGATATATTTACCCATGTGCCCACTAATTCTACTCATTACTGCAGTTGTTACTAATTTCCCTGGGAATTGCAGTTGTTACTAATTTCCCTGGGATAGCCATACTAGTTTACAAATCCCAGTTCTCTCATAGTACTCCTCTTTTTTTTATTATTATTTTTATTATGTTTGTCTTCTTTTTAGTCCTCTGGTTCTAAAGCAGCCATAAACAATATACACCAATGCTAATTCAGAAAACTCGTCAGTGAGTTCCCTTAGGCCCTTTGGAGGAATGCTGTGTGATCCTGCTGACTTATTACTGTAACAAGCAAATACTCCTCTGTGTATTGGTGGTGAATGGAGTTAATTCCAGTTGGCGGCTGGTCACGAG
>RSEF01000031.1:66147524-66172252 GCA_003993805.1 Himantopus leucocephalus
AGGACTCGGGAAGTGATCATCCCCCTGTACTTGGCACTGGTGACGTGCCACCTGGAATACCGTGTTCAGTTGTGGGCCCCTCACTACAAGACAGACACTGAGGTGCTCGAGCATGTCCAGAGAAGGGCAACAAAGCTGGTGAGGGATCTGGAGCATGCATTNTCTTCCCCCAGGTAACAAGTGATAGGACAAGAGGAAACGGCCTCAAGTTGTGCCAGGAGAGGTTTAGATTGGATATTAGGAAAAATTTCTTCACCAAAAGAGTTGTTAAGCACTGGAACAGGCTGCCCAGGGAAGTGGTTTCACCATCCCTGGAGGTGTTTAAAAGACATGTAGATGTGGTGCTTAGGGACATGGATTAGTGGTGGACTTGGGAGTGCTAGGTTAATGGTTGGACTGTATGGTCTTAAGGGTCTTTTCCAACCTAAATGATTCTATGAATCTGAGAAAGGGTTATCACATACTAAGAAAACAGGAACATGCACTAAACCCTGATATTTACAGGAACAGTCTTAGGACCAAAGGAACATTTGCAAATTTGGAAAATCTAGAACTGACATTTTCAGTACCAGCTTTATTCACCTTAAAGTAGAGTGTGTATTTATGGTAGTCTTTAATAATCTGATCAGATACCATTGCACGTTTTTGCTTCTTTTTCTGCTCTGGCCTCCTCTTCAGTGCACAAGGATCAGCATAGAAGGACAGCAGCAACTGACTGCGAGAAACCAAAAAACCTACTGGTTTCTAAACTTTCCATGTGTCATAATTTGCAGCCTGAATGTTGGTGGGTTTTTTTCATTACAGCGTAATTGTATTTAGTTCCTTTAAGCTTTCAGAAAACAGTCAAGCAAGTTTAAACCTCGTCTTCTTTACCTGTTGTTTTAATGTAGATTGTAAAAGCAGTTGCTTTTTTCCAAACCTTCTTTCCCTGTACTCTTGAGAAGACTAGCATAACTAGGCTAGCATAACTAGCTCATTTCATTACTGTCCTAGATGTGTATTTTCTGGATCTACTGATTGATATGTATATTATTGTCTAAGGTATTCCTGCACCTGTTTGTTATCAACAGCATTATTGACGTGGTCTTAATTACTTGTTAATTGTCCCCATTGTCTTAGTGGTCCATTGACTTTTAAAAAACACTTCAATTCAGCAATTTTCAAATCAACATTTATTTTAGTGTTTAGTGTCTTTGTCATTAATGGATCTGCTTACTCTTTGTACTACTTTTTCCTGTTACTTGTTTTTAAAAGCCTTTCTTGTTCCTACGAACTTTTTAATATCATTAACTCGTCCTGCCCTTCTGCTTCTTTTCCTTTTGCTCTGTTGATTTCTTCATTTCTCATCCAGCTTTGTCTTAACCTCCAATCCTTTGAGCAGTGTCTCAGGAAATTATATTGACTGCTTCCTTTCATTTTTATTTTTCAAAGGAACTGTGGTCTGTTGCACTTTGTTTCTAATCTTTCAAGGGCTAGTCTCCTGTTTTGCTGCAGAGAGATTCACTGCTTGCTCCCACTATGTTATGTTCCCAGTTTTCCGAAAAAAAATTCAATATTGTATTTTTCACATCAAATGGGTTATATTTGTACGCTTAGCCTCAAGTCAATCTGCTCTGCACTTAGTAGTTAAATATTAGCTGGAACTATAAATGTGTAATTAACTACCTTTCTAACTGAAGTACTCACTAGCTTAAAACTTACTTGGTAGTATTTTTAATCAAGATCAGTAAAGTGCTGTAAAGTTAGGTTAGGTGAGGCTTAAGTAAAAACATTAATAGCTTATAGACACTGTCATGAATTTCTGCATACGTATTTTCAGTGATGATCCAGCAGTCATTTAACTTGTTGGGCTTCCCTTCCATCTAGTCCATTTATCTTCTGTGTAGCTTGAGAATGCTGTGATAGATGGATTTGTCACTCAGGAGATATCTGGTGAGTTTTAAGCTCACTGGAAGTGTAACAAATTGATCTGAAAGGGTGCAGGAATTTTTCTACTATTCTCCAGTCTTGAGGTTCAGAGGTGCAATTCCCCCTACACCTTTTTTTTTTTCTTTTTACTTTTGTGACTTTACATTAACTCTCAGATAGTAACTTCTGGATCTTTGTTGGAAGTATTTTGGCATGTAATACCTACAGTCAATATCTTGTTCCCTTTCAAGCTCCAGTGTGTAGATGGCACTCTTACTGTTGACTTGCCTTTGATACGTAGCCTGGGCTTGTTAGCTAGCTGGTACTTCATATGGAGCATCACCTCTGTGTCGTTGTATGTGTGTTTGCATGCTTCTTTATACAGTTTTAAGCATGTTTGATAACCTCCTCCTGTTCTTACAAAACCACCCATCAGTGGATGTTTCTGTTAGTAATGAAAAGCGGAGAGTCCTTACTACAACAACTTCAGTGACAACTTATTTAGAAATAATTCTTGTTGATAACCTATAGCAACATCCTCACTGAAGAAGGGAGTGAGTTTCTTCATAGTTCTTCACTGTGGGTAATATAAAACATTATTGTATCTGCTATTACTTTAAAAAAAAGAAGGCTTGCTCTTAGAAGTCTGGTTTCTTCGTCGACTTGGTTTTTAGTTAATACGTTCTTTTTGTAACCTTTTTATCATTTCATGGGACTGTGTAAAGCAGTTCAGGAAAAGCAGGTTAATAGAAGAATATAGACTCCAAAGTGTTCTAAAAGATGTGGGTTTTGGTCCCAGTGGAGACTGACACTCCAGCCTACTTACTGTAGCTGGAATGTATTGATTTTCTTCTCCCCCATTTTAGCTGCACCACTGAATTAGGTATTGTGAAACATCTTTCCCTGTGAAGAGAGGAAAAACTGTCATGAACTTTTTCACCCTAACAGTACAGCATTTCAAACTAAACCCGATTGAATGGAAAAGTCTGTAAGGACTCTCAAAAACCTTGTAACTCAGCTCCCCACCCTTATTTCTCCCCCTCCAACAGCTGTTCCAGCAGCCTAGAGAAAGTATGATACATGATTGTAATAAATTAATTTTAAAATCTTTTTCATTAAAAACAACAGCAATAATAATAATAAAAATCTGTGAAAGCGATGCATTCCTGTGGCATGATCTCCTAAGGTTAGCACAGTGGTCTTGTTCAGGTTTTCAGGAAGATGTTCAGTTACTGTTATAATTGGCTGATGAGTAGGTTTGGACCTAACTAGAATGCCAGTGTTCGATTTTGCAGTGTCCTCTGTGAAGATATGTCACCATTTACCCTGGGTTTAGTGACAATTTTCTAAAATGGAAACTCGTGGGAAATCATTATGCTGTTTATATGTCTCCCTTGTTGGAGAGCATTATCCTGTGATATTTTAGCACTGTTTTCCACTGCATGATGGCATCTAGCTAAGGTTAAGGCAGAACAAGTCCCTTTGCAATTTTGTGACTATATTTTACTTGCTGAAGGAGAAAAGATAACCGACAATTAAGTATTTCAGATGTCACTGAAAGAACATGTGCAACTGATCAATGACATCCTTAGGGAACATGATTTTATGAAACTGATAAGGTAGAGAAATTGGGATTTTTGTGATTTGTGTTACATAATAATAATTGCACCCTTTCAATGAAAAAGACATTTCTGCTGATGTAAACATCAGGCTTTCCCTTGTGGGTTTTTTTTTTTTCCTGAAGCACGGAATAGTTCATTAAAGTGTGACAGTAACAGATAAACACCCTTTACGATTTTCTAAGAAAATACGGTGCTTATACTGTTAGCTCAGCTGAAATCAATGAGTTTGAAAAATGTATTTCTGGAGTCGCTTCCCAAATCACTTGCCAGAGGTTGTGTTAGGTGTTTTAGTTTTGGGTTTTTTTATTTATTTTAGGAAGGAAATACACATGCTGTTTTTTTCTTAAATTAGTCTACTTAGCACTCTGGGGCCCATATTTGGAACTCATTGCTATGATCTTGGTAGAATTCAGATGTGTTAGAAATTCACATTGCTAACAGAGTAATTACAAGGTTTTATTTCTTTGAAAATATATATCTAAGTTTCTGATTGCAGAGCAAACACGGTAGTAGTCACGTTTACAAGCCGATGTCTTATATTCACTTGAACAAAGGCTATGGTTGAGCACATTACATCACAAATTATATATAGTGGTTTAGAGACTTTGCCTGCTGGTTCCTTTTCTACTCAGCTGTTATTTAAAAATCATCAAGTTTGCAAAATATGTATTTCTTACAAGTTTTCAGTTAGAAGTTAAAAATCTGTTGTGTTATGAGTTGTTCCAGGTAAATTAAGCCAATTATGATAACATTTATTTCTGATTTAAGGGTATTTTTTTGAACAACTTAAATAGGAAGTTGAGAACGCTGACATTTTTCTCTGAACATCCACTTTGGGCCACCACCAGAGGTAGAAAACGCACCTAGACAGACACACCTGAACCAGTGTGGCTGGCTTTTTTTCTGTTGTTCCCAGGTTTTCTTCTCTTTTCCTTTGGTTTCTACTGTGACTATTAAACAGCTAGATTTTGTGCTGGCCCTTTTTTGTATTGAAGCCAATGAAGTCAAGAGAGAAGATAATTTTTCCCCCATTAGTATAATGAACTTGTACCTTCATTTATTTTTTAATTCCTTAAAATGTATGCCACATTACATTACATCAGTTGAAAAGTCCTCCTTTGTTCAATGCAGTCTTTCCTTCCTTCATAAAATTTTGGAAAGGACAAAATTCCCAATCAACAAAGGCGGCATCCAAAATACAGTGCAGTGTGAAATTGTTTGCTTCTCTGCAAATGCTATACTTTCAAGTTTATTGATCACCAAAGCAGAGTTACTGACAGTTAACAAACTATGGATTAACACACTAAAACAGATGCTATTTGCTTACATCTTTTTGTGAAAATTATTTGGTCGGGGCAGGGTTAGCAGGGCTTGGGTTGACCTGATGCATGTCATGAACAAAAACTAAGAGGAACAGAATGAGATATTAATCTGGAGTGAGTGGAAGTAGAAATAAATAGGTTTGTAAAAGCTGTCGGGATTTTTCCTTTTATACAGTGATGTATCCTTCTCTTTTTCCCTGACAATCACTGTTCTGTTCAGCAGCCTCAGCAGGCAGCTCAACTTTTGGAAAAAGCTGTCATGAGGTGTAAGTATGAGGTTGCACATAAGCATTGGATGCCCTTAAACATCTTTATACAACTTTTTGCAGTTCTTCATTGCATATAATTAGTAAGATGGTTTTATTTGAGCACATCATACACATTGTTATGCAGTTCACATGCCCTCTGAATATGCATCCACCTCCACCCCTCCTTCTGTGCATAACCTGAATGCAGAACAGGATAAATTTTGCAGCAGCAGAGTGCTGATTTTGCAGTATGCAAATGAAGTGGCATTTTTTAATGCAGCATCTTCATATAGAGGTGAACTGAAAGGCTTAACACTTGGCAACATTTCAGACCTCACTGTTTGCTACATCCGTTAAAATGTAGAACAAAAAAGTTTATAACCTGCATTTTTCCCTGTTCTTTTTTTCAGACTCGTTAGTGACGGCCTCAGCTGTTGAAGAAATGTAGACTCTGAATTCAGATTTGCAAATGTAACATAAAAAAAGAACCAGTTCTCAAACATCTTTGTTTTCAAATGTGGTTCTCTCTTTAAGTGTATGCACATCTTATGTAATTTTTACACTAACTGGGCTTTCATTACACAAATAACCAAAACATTTGCTGTAAAACCTGCTATAAAATCTAGATGACCTCTAGATGTCTCTTCCAACCTGATTTTTTTGTAATCCTTTTATCCTCTACATACCATTGCGTCTCCCTAGTGATACTGTAATGTAAAAGAATACACACGCAGGAATATGTTACCTCCTGAATGAAAACAGAGTAGTGTTTCTCCCCATCACCAGTCTTGTTTCTTCTCAAGGTTTTTGTTTCATTTGTGAAAATGAACAGGATGAATGGGGATAGCTTTACTTGCACAAGTCGTTTTATTTATAAATCTAGTGAAGTTTCTTCCGTGCGTACGTTCAGTCCGGTTCCAGGCCTTTATGAAGGAAAACTCTTTAGGGAAGAGCTTGTGGCTTTCATTTGCAGGTGAAGTATGTGTGTTATTGGAGTGTATGGCAGCATGAACAGTAAATAAATAGGTGCTTAATCTTTCAGATGAGATGTTGATTGAATTTATGAACTGCTTTGTTTGCCTTGTGAAAATTAAAGATCAACAATTATTTCTGGTCTGCTTCTATGAAACTGTCCGAGATCTCTTGTTTCCTTTTAAAGTCATTCTTTCATGATGAACACGCACCTAAGCATCTCATTTAGTTGCTACGTATTTTTAAGTGTACTTGCAATTAATTTACTGAAAATTGATAAACATCTCATCAATGGAAAAACAAAGGAGGTGGAGTCCGGCTATTATGTCATTGCTGTGGAAGAACGTGGCAGGTCAGAGTCACGGCGCAGGTACAAAGGAGTACGTTGTAAGCTGATCTGTGAAGCCAAGCAAAGAGTTTCCCTTGTTAGCATTTACAAAGGCATGCATTAATAAAACTGCACAAAGTGGAGACTTCCTTTTTCCACTGATGTGTCAGACAGGAGTCTTCTGTGAGGTGAACATGAAAGCACTGAGCTGTAGCTGCTTTATTTTATGTTTTAAATAAACAGAATTTTATTCACAAATAAGTGTGCCAATAACATAGTTCCTGAATCAGACATCTCTGCTTGAGAGGCATCTAGCTTGGCACCAGTGATGGCAGGTGAAAAAGAATGTAGTAGCATAAGCTGAATGTATTTATATGTGATTCATTAAGAACTGTGGTTTTCTTACTGAAATGAAGCACTCCAAAATAGGTGTAAAAAAATGGAGAATTGAAAAGTGTTGCAAGTGGGAAATGTTTTGGTAGCTTGCATAAAAGTGTGTGATATCTAAAATATTAAAAAGCTTGGATTTCTATTGTGCCTCTTTTTTTTTTTACAGACAGTCATTTTGGAAAATGAAGAGCTCCCTAAAATATTTCTTGATTTCCTGAACGTTCGCCATGTACCTACCTTGCCAAAAGCAGAAAGCTGTGGGTAAGCTCTCATTTACTGAAAAATACATGGAGGCCAAAAGGCCCATATCCACTCACTGCTGATGCAATTCCATTGACTTAAAATGGTCTTGCTGCCAACTCTAACACTGTAAAATAAATGGGCATTAGGTTCATGTTAAGTATGTTTATATATCCCCAAAAGGTGGTAAAATAAATCCAGCCTGTTCAAAGACAGAAGTGAGGTTTACTGTAATATTCTTGGAAAGCAAAGGAGAGTTTAGATGAGAAAAATATGATTTTCTCATAGATCTTGAAGTATGTACTGAAATGAATTTTCTAAGATATTCATAAACACTCAGTGAAGTTGCACAGAAAGCTTTTGCATGTGTTTTATGGTCCTGGTATCTGGACAAAATAGAAGTTCATTCTGTGATCATTTTATGATCTCCCTCTGTGTTTGAAAATGGGGTCTTTCACCTTTCTGATGACATCTACCCCAATAGCCCCATTGCCCTTCCTCTGGGAAGGGTTCTTGATCAGGTGGGAGAAAGGAATCTTAGTATGATTATGATGAGTGCAATGACTACAGAAATACTGAAAACGGTGTAATGAGAAACTCTGCTACCATCTGCAGCTGTAAGGTTTGTAGGGAGAATAATTTCTTTTGCTATGCAAGCTGATGTAGTTGGAAAGTCTGGCAGCGTTACCAGAACTTGCTCCCCAGAAAGCTAGATGGCCGTTTTCTGCTTTGGGGGAGGCTGTGTGGATCTGCAGTGGAGAGAAGGTGAGCTGAAAAAGGTGGAAATAGTTTTGAGGCCGTCTTACACTCAGAGGTGTCTGTGGCCCAGGGCGTTCTCCAGAGCGAGTCAGAAGCTAACAGACTTGTAGTTTTCACTTGTAGTTAATGACATCAGCCAATACCCTCAGCGGGACCGTACCCCATCACTTCACAGGCAGATAGATAGACGTGCTCGTGAATCTGTTAGAGTAAAATGGATACTGTCATTTCCAAGTAGTGGTGGTTGTAAAATGATACGATCTCCCACATTTGTTCCATCACACTACATTATGCAGCCACTGATCAGAAAAAGGTTGCTCTCTTTGATGGTTCTTAAAGGATTTGGGGGTCTTTTTTATTGTAAAGTTAATTTTATTGTAACCAAAGTTTCCTCTCACTTTACTTGCAGCTCTTTTGATGAAACAGAATCTGAAGAATCAAGGTGAGCTTGATTCCTGCTCTTTCTAGGACACCAGATTAATAAACTACTTGAAATTATTGACGTTCACTGTATTTGTTCCTTGCAGTTGACAAAACAGCAGTAGTTTAACATTAAAATTAGGAGTGTTTGTTAAATATTATGGCTAGTTTCACCAGCTGTGCTAGATCCATCCATTTGTAGTGTGAATTGAGCATCCTTATGCTTTTATTGAAAAATTCCTTACAAAACCCTAGTAGAATACTGCTAGCTTTGAAATACTTCTGGGAATATTTTTTACCCATTGAAGTGTATTTTGTGTAGCAAGAAGATTTGGCAGAAGGAATTAGATATTTGGCTTCTCGCCTATGTGTTTGATAGAGCTTTGTATATATCTGGTTGCACTACTTGGCACGTGTATGTACAGAGCAGAGTGGAGAGGGCTGGCGCTGGTTGGGGGAGAGTGTCTATACCTTGACCAGGGTGGGAGACAGCCCTGTGAGGGGACTTCTGAGGACTTCATCTCCATGGGTGAGGCGTACAGCAACCGCTTGGGGGGCTGGAAGAACGTGTTGAAATTTCAAGTCTGTTTGGTGGCCTGAAGAGCCTGTAGACCATGGAGCCTGGTTGTAGGTGACCTTGTAGCCTCCCCCTGTAACCAAGTACCGGGGAGCAATGCAGGATCAGGCGGTCTCAAAGCCAGCTGCAAGCTGCCCCTCCTGGATGCAGCCCGTTCACTTCCAACCACACGTTGACAGTTTCACTGTGTGGCTGAGGAGCGGTGAGCTTTGCTCCCAGGAGATGGAGCCTGCCCTTTTTGGGCAGCACTGCTGTGCAGAGACGCACTGGCATGGCTCCTGCGTGGCTCTGCCACCTCACTTTATCAAAGCTAGTTTGTAGAATATTCTGTTTGCTGTCCCTTGATACTGACATCCCTGTTCTTGACCTTTCCAGCAAACTGTCCCACCAGCCTGTGCTGCTGTTCCTAAGGGATCCATATGTCTTGCCTAAAGCCAACGGTAATCAAACCTGTCATCTGTTAACAGCGCTTTACTGATCTGACCCTGCACCGCATAAAACACATTATTATTAATACCGGCCTAGTCAAATGACACTGGTCCAAAATCTAATAACCTGCCAATAAAACGATAGTTCTTGTGTAAGAAACCATTAAAACACTAAGTGGGGTGGGTGATTTATAAAAGGGTGGAATTTTTCTCCCCCAGTTGTTCTCTCAGACAAACCTCCTGAGAATTCAAATCAAAAGACGAAGAACATTGCTTTTCTTTTCTCGTTGTTGACCCTTTGGGCTGTTTTGCCTGAAGGATTTGAACTTAGAGGCCCAGTCCTTTTTAAGTGCTTTTTCCCTAAACACCAGTCGATCTACTGCAAGCATGTTTGTATTTCCATTTGGATTATTACTATTTCTTATCATTTATAACCTCTAGAGCTCTTTAGGGGAGAAAAAAAAATGTATACTTTAAGCATAATAGATGTATTTCACAGGACTTTTACATTAGCCTTCATCTCTTAATACATGGTTCAAAAGAGTGTTTGAAAGAGCTTGTTATAAACCCTTTTTCTTTTTTCGTTTTTAATAAAAAGCTGTTTGCATTATTAATTCAGAGAACTTATCCTTTGTCTTAAATTAAATGTGTGCAGGAAAAAAGGTACCATTTTAGTAGTCTGTTCCTCCTGGTTTTATCATTTTACTTGTTTGAACTGTCATATTTACTAAATTTTGTATTAAAAATGTAATACACTTTCAAGGGAGAATTATCTCCCAGAGCTGCAAATTATGATTTTTTTTTTTAATGTGGCATTTTATTTGAAATCAAGAGTCAGGTTCTTGACCTGCCTCGAAAACCATGAAATTTTTCAGAGTAAATTTAGGAAAGAACACTTGTTTGCTTGTAGTTTCTTAGCCAATAAAGTGTACGTCCTTGAGATTTTCTCAAGATGTATGTAAGTACCTGAAGGAAGGGTCTAAAGAAGACAAAGCCAGGCTCTTTTGAGTGGTGCCCACTGGCAGGACAAGAACATCAGGAACATCAGGAAACACTTTGTCACTGTGAGGGTGACTGAGCACTGGTATAGGTTGCCCAGAATGGTGGTGGAGTCTCCATCCTTGGAGATACTCAGAAACCATCTGGACATGGTCCTGGGCAACTGGCTCTAGGTGTCCTTGCTTGAGCAGGGGATTGGACGAGATGACTGCCAGTCACCTCTCCCAGCTGCAACTATTCTGTGATTCTGTTGTTTTTTCAAGCTTTTTTTTTTTTTTAAACCATAGGGACTAGACTTGTATATTTTGAGAGGGTTAAATTGTCTCTCTTGCAGACAATGTCCATTCTAGCTAGTAGTGCAGCCCAACAGTACTGCCCCGATTGAATATTACTGAACTTGTAATTGAAACAGCGAGTGCAGAGAGCCTGTGTGACCGAGGTCCACGTTGGAAGAGACCTTACAGGGTCGTTTAGTTTTTACTTTGACTTAGCACCAGTCTGGTCACGTGGACTGAATGCCCATTTGAGGCTGGAGTGCAAATCACAAAATCGATGAACCGAAGCACAGCGAGGTCAGATGGTCACTTCACAAGGCCACCCCTGACCCAAGTGACAACAGTAATGCACAAGCACCCACAGAGTTACCTCTGCCTGAAAGTTGGTCCAGATGCTCCCTATACTAATATTTAGAGTGAGACACATTGCATGTCTTAATCTTACTGTTTAATGCTCCTCTTAATTGCAAACTTGGATTCCTCAAGAGCAGGGTGTAAATTATTAATATCATTTAATTCCATACTATTCCTGAGAGAGAAAATAGATTACATACACAGTTATCCTGAAAAATTAAGACTGTACTTCATGTTTCCAGTCCACATGCAAGGTTTTGCTGTAAGACTTCTACGTGAGATTTTTGCAGTTCTGTGATGGCGTTTATCTTCCTTCCCTAATGTGTACTCTGAGTAAGGCTAAGCTTCCTTTTCTTGAAATCATTATGAACTTTATAATGAATTTTGTAACTGCTCTTTTAACTAGTGCTTTACTTGGATTAAGATAAAAGCCTCTTCTAATGCCTGACGTGTTTAAATATTAAGTAGGCTTCATTAATGACATCTGAAACAAAGGACTTTTCAGGCTTTTGCCAAGGCATTTTTTGGCCTTGACACACAATACTTAGAATTTCATATGGCAGGTGAACGTCCTTTTTATTTGAAGACCCTAAAACATTAAATTCATTTGCAAGTTATTCTTTAGTTTAATGAATTAAAACACAAATTAGAATGTGAGTTGTAGTTTAAAAAAGGAAGAAGAAAACAACTCGTAAGTCTAGAGGCTCTACTAGTTGAATGAAGTGTAGTTAAAAAGAAATGATGTTTTTACACAATGGCCATTGCCTTTAATTCTTCTTCTTCTTTGTTTTTTAGTTTGCAGCACAGAGAAAGTATAGATGAACTTTCTAAAATTTTCTCTCTCAGATCAGTTCTTACTTTGATAGACTCTGATTCCTTTGTAAAAAGCAGCCAAGGTTGTTGAAACTATGACCAAAAGTAAGTGCCCATTAGCAAATAACTGTTCATTGTATGTACTCTTTGACAAAGGTGAACTGTGACAGTTGTTTGGATCAGAAGTGGAGTTAGTCTTTCCTTGATACAGGAATGCCTGCATTAACATCTTCTCATAAAATAGGAAATTGTGTATATGTGGGTTTTTTAATGAAATAAATAGTTGTTTCTGGAGTATAATACTCACAGAACAATTTTTTTTCCCCTCAATGCACTGTCTTTATAAAATATAGTCTTGCCGTTATTCACGACTGGAGTTCAAGCATTGTCGAGTTGCAAGACAACTTTCCAAAAATAAGATTCATAGTTACAAGCCTCATTGATTGTCAGACTCGCTTTTTTGTGATGTATCTAACAGAGTCTGAGTGCACATCACTTTTTGCGTAAGGTGGCCACTTCTTTTTGAGAGTGTGGGGAAAAAAAATCACGTACCATTTCAAAGAAAAATGCTGCAAATTGAAAATGATACCTGAAAATCTATAAAATAGCATCTCAGATTTACTGTCACTTGTTTGAAAATGGTTCTGATGATTCTTTAAGACATGTGACTATCACAGATCTGCAAGACTGTGCTTCAGTGCATTGATATATTTAACTTAATATGCTTGACTTTTTTTTAAGCTACAAAGCCTCACAGTAAATCTGATGCTGTAAAGTTGTATCATTTTTTTAATCAATACTTATTTTCCTATATATTCTGTATGTTACAGAAGAACCAGTAAAAACTGGTTTCTGGAACTGCAGCACTTAATTTAGAAGGAAAGCATCAGATTGCCCTTACAAGTTTATTTTTAATAACATTAATGACAACAGCATAGGGTTATTCTACCAGGGTGATTTGGGATAGCTGAGCTTGCAGAACTTGAGGAACCATTATTGGATTCAAAATATTAACAAGTAATTTACAATGACGACTTACTATGAGAAGTTGGGGAGAATTAATGCGTGTATTGTTTATGGTGGAGGTTGCAGTTTGTTAAAACATACTAAAATATCTCTGTTTGTATCATCTTTGATACACTGGAATCACCTTATCAGATAACACCTTTAAGCTAATAAGGATTTTTTTTTCTTACTGAGTCGAAATCTACTTTTTGCTCAGTATTTTTACCTCCAAAATGATTCCAGCAAAAGAATTAGGAGCAAAACCTAATTCCCACCCACATTAGGTGATCTAATTTATCAAGTATCTAATGATTTTTATAAAAGTTGCATTTCCCCTTTTTGAATATTCTGTAGGCTGACAGGTGAAGGAAAGGTTGATTAGTGTGGAAAGTTCTGTATCAGAAACAGTCTAATCTTCTAGGCAAACTCATCTCCTATGTACTAGTAATTTTAAGATTGTAAGATGTGATCAGAAATTCTTACTCTCAATGCTCAGTGATTTAAGTAAACTCTTCATTAAAAACACAGGAGCTGGTGCATTTGAAAAATATTTCATTTCTGGAAAATACAGAATATAATACTGTACTTCAGTAATGTACATCCTGCCATTCCTCTGTCTGGATCTGTTACTGTGCTCTGTCAGGTAATTCTTTCATGCTAACTTTATCATGAAAATTAAGTGCCAGTTTCCTCTATATATATGGTAAGAACATAGTGGGTTTTTTTCCTTCAGATAATATGGGATGACTTTTTGTAACACATGACATGTTGTGTTTAGACAGCCTGAAATTTTCCTGCCTCAAAATAATCATCTCTGATTGTATAGGCATCTTCAAGTCTTCTCAGTCTAAACACTGCTGTAAACCACAATGGAAAAACAGCTTTGAAGTATTCCCAGTAGCAATCTTGGAATTCCTTCAAGTATATTGAGATTTTGTTAGAAATTGAATTGCCAGTGTAATCCATCTTCCTTGTGAGAAAAGATTCAGATAAAGAGCTGGAGCCTAGCAGCATTAAGTATTAGAACATCCCTTTAAATCAATAAGCTACAAATCTGGCAGCGCATTCATGCAATGCCCAGTGCTACACTAAAGTGGCTTTAGTGCTGAAACAGCATTACTAATAGCACATCCCCAACATGGATAAACAGCTGAGTGATGCGCTAACCCAAACTGCACAAGGCCTTAACTAGTTAAGTTTCGCAAAAACATTTATATTTTACTGACGTAGATAAGCAAGCAAGGTTTTTTCTTTTTCTCCTTTTTTTTCCAGATGACTTTCCAAACGTGGTTATAGAAGGCATCCTGCATGGAATATTTTATCCTCATTTACTGCCCAGGTAGAAGTGACGCGAGGCTAGAAGAAGCTGAATCAAGTCTCTGAGTCATGTTTGATGAAATTAACAGGAATAAAATTCTGTGATGTGAAAATTACGCTCAGAAGCAAGAGGCACAACCTCAGTTTAAGTTCAAGCATTATATCTTTTTAAACAAAATCAATGTCACTACAATTGCTGCTTTTAAAAGATATGGAAACAACAGTATTGAAGTTATTTATACCTTCTATATATTGACATGCTCTAACTATTTAACACTAAAAGCTGAAAGTCATACACTGAATTACACTAACCTTTGAAAAGAATTGAAAGCTTTACTAATTATTTCTGTAATTTCTATCATAAATTACACTAAACCTTTTTGCACCAGGATTTTTCCCATTACCCATTGCTGGCAGTGGATGGATTAAAAGTGCTGGCACTGAAGAGAGTATGTGAGAAATTGCCAAAAAAAAAAAATCAAAGCAAGAAGAAAATGAAAGCAACTTAAAAAGTATTTTGTTCATTTTTCTTAAGTTATTTTGAATCTGCTCCTTAATATCAGGTTGGAAAAGAGCCAGTGCAGGTGTATGGAGAGTTTCTATTGGAAAACATGCTTCCACATTCTGAAATACATAGCTCTCTCTCAGGAAATTTTCTAGATTTCAGTTGAAATACTTTTATCTACCAGGAGATTTTACATGGCATTTATGCATCTCCATTCAGTATGACATCTAATCTGTTTGTATGTTTACTCTTCACATCAATTAGCAGACTGTATTCCATATCTTAACATTTTATTAGTCACAGAGCATACAACTCTGTGGTAAGCTAAGTAAGAATATGATTACGTAGTAAAATGATGAAACTAAAACTGATACATATATATATACACTTTTATATATATATGTATGTTCAGATTTAACTGGAAATTTGTATGTGTGCTACTGGACATTACAAAATAAATTACTGGAACATGAGTGTACCGTTTTAGTGTCTTTTTTGTGCATTTCTATTCAAACAAGACATTCCTCTGAGCCTGTGTCATCAGAGATGGGTCTCACAGATATCTCCACATGAAGCACGAGAAAATACCTGGGTATCTGCTCATTTAAAACTCTCAGCACCATGCTACCTGAACATGCTAGGCTTAATAAAAGTGTATGTCTTGCGGGGGGGAAGGAAATTCAGTGTAATTGAACAGCCAGTAAGTCATTGGGCTCATCAAAGGAAGGGCACGTTGCCCAAAAGCACTGATGACAAAGCTGGACACAAACAGAAGTCTGATCCTGGAGACACACGCGTTGCCTCCTGCTGACTACTAGATCTGTGTTAAAGCTGCTTGGGGACGGTGGAAAGCTGGGACTTGCACAAAAGGTAGGCCTGTGACTGCAGCATTTGTTCAGGCAGCAGAACTCTGTACACTGTCTGTGGGATCAAATTCCAGGAAAGCTTTCAGCTACTAGCAGAAAGCTATTTAGGTGAGGGAGTCTGATCCATTCTTGCTGTTACTTCCTAACACTGCTTCCCAGAGAATTTTCAGAGAATTTTACTTTAAAATTAATAGAAAGAAACATGAACAGGGATAAAATGGAAGTCTGAACGCCTAGTACTAGGCAAATTTAGAGGCCCTTGACAAGTTACCATCTAGCTCTGTTTAAAAGAAGACAGTGATCCTTTCACAGGTCTTCGGAAAAAAAAAAGTGTCATTATTTACTTTTAGGAGAGGCCCCAGGACTGAACGGTGAAGCATCAGAAGCACCCATCTAACTACAAATGATGTGTCAGGAGGACCTGAGTAAACCCCTGCCCACAGCGTTAGTTCCTGTTTCCTTGCAAGGGAGCTGCCAGGGGGTACAAGCTCTGCGCTGTGGTACTCACTCTTCCCCTGCACCACTCAAAGTCTGGATACCTCACATGGGCTCCAGGACACCCTGCAGGAAACCAGTCACAACAAAGATAAGCAGTGTACTGCCTACTGCGCAGGTGGATGAATCCTTCATCAGACCTTGGCATCGGCTCGCCTATCTTGAGTTCTAAAACACTAGAAACTCAGGAGAAAAAAAAAAACATTTCTGACCTGTGGAGTACTATGTAACTCATTAAGGAGCCTAACAAACACAGCTCTCTCTAAACAGTACCTTACACTGACCTTGTTTAAAAGCTGCCAGTTAAGTTGACAGCTTAAGAGTCATTTAAGAAGCATTATAAAAATAATGAAGTTGCATCTCTGACATACAGCAAAACTGCAAGAAAAAGCATTTAAGCTTTATAAGTAACATTAGCTAGGTGTTACAGCACAGTGAATTTTATAAAACAAGGACTCTTCTGTTTTAATCAGTTACTAACTGATGATCTTATTTAACAGTAGACAGAGCTGCTCTTTCTTGTTACAGGATTGTATCTGAAATCTGTGGTTTTTGGAAAGACAGCAGGGACTTTATCTGACACATTAAGATCAGAGAAATTTACCATCCCTGCTCTAACCTTACAACCTCATTTCCTGAAAAGCAGCACCCCTTGCATATTTTGCAGAATCAACTGAGGTGAGGAAAAAAGCCCTTTGGCAGGGGGGAACAGAAAAAGCTTTTCATTAAGTATTCATTTGAAATCAAAGTTTATTTATTCAAAACACTTCTGTATTTTACTTTTTTTTTCATTTTTAAAAATGCTGATACTGTTACAGAAAATAATATTTTCAGTTGAAAAGGCGGAAACAAATACTGCAAAAATTTCCAAAGACAACAAAATGACTTTATATCAAACCTTGAAAAAATAGAAGTACTTCTAAAATTTTTCATGAAAGACTTTTTCTGCAAGATCTAGGATTTAGTGGGATAAGTCTTGAATTTCAAGGCATGACAGTTCCATCATGTTATTATAGAACTGGTCGTATCTTTTATGTATTTGGCAAATGGTAAGTATTGTCTAAATATAGCCTTATATGTTTTGAGGAGAAAACTCAATGGATAGTTGAGATCAGTCAAAAAACAGGCATTAAAGAAAAGTGGTTTAAATTTTACTTAAGTTTTCCATTATGACTGTTGGTCTCACCAGTCACCCACTTCAACTACAAATGGTTCTTTTACAGCTATTTTGCCGCTGTTCACAATCACACAGTCTTGAAGGGGCCGGTCATGTTCATCTGTCTGCTGGAGTTCTATCGAGTGCACCACAGACTGTTAAAAAAAAAACCAACAAACAAACAAACAAAGAACAAAAAAAAACCAGAGAGAGTTCAGTTTAGCCAAGGAAACTCCAGTGGCTCAAGTCTGGTACCAGGTAAACAACTAAGAGCTCCTAGCAGTACTATTTATTAAGCAGCTTCTGAACAAAGACCCTTAACCTGTTGAGTTCCCACATGCTTTTTTTTTTCCCCACATTAACAGTTGTGCCACTCTACAACCCACACACAATTGACAGAAGCACATGGAAGCCTGTTTGCCCTTCTATAAAAACTTTCAGCCAACAAAAATATTATGAAGGGGCAACTGAAAATCTCCTTTCAGCTGATCGATCTGCACATACAGTGTCTATCTGTAGCCTATAAGCAGAAAGTGAATCCAGAGATCATAAAGGATAAGCAGTAATTATTTTTCTAATCATATAGCGTAACAGTGCTTCAAGATATCCGGTGACTGCTTTTACCTTTAGCATAACACACACAGATTTTAGGTGTGATACCATGCCCTCCAGTCAGACAGGTACAGGTAAACTACTGGCCCCGTGCCAGGCAACTAATTAAAGTAGTATTTTTAAAGGCCAAAATTCAGTTTGGAGTATTGATGACCTGGCTTTGGATATCTGTTCATTAATCTAACTAAACTAAAACTTAAATTGGAGTCTCTCCTCAAAAATTTTCAGCTATGACTGTAGCTCCTGACAATTGAATTCAGCATGAATGTGGGAGTAGCGAGCAAGTGTTCTGATGAGGTTTTCAAAGTCCTCAAAGAACTGGTCAGTGCAGCAGTTCATGTTTCCCCCATTCATTTCAAAACAGAGACTAAATGGAATAATTTAAAAGGAAAACCAGACTACTAAAATTATAATCAGTTGGAAGTACATTTTTAAACTTGAATTCTCTTTGGCCTTTGATCAGTTTTGCAGCTGTGTACAGTTTGAGGGAATTAACTAGATTTTTTTTTTCTTTTTAAACGGAGCTGAATATGTGTCTTTGTATACTTTACGTTCACATGATTCTAAAAACCCTAACAGTGAAAGTGTTATGTGTAACTAGCACATGCTACAAAATTAGATTTTAGCTTGTAGAAATACAATTATTTCATGGCTAACAGCGTTAGTGAAAGGAGGACCTGAACTTACTCCATTTGTAATCTGCAAAGGTGTCAGTGTTGATTTCAGTGGTTAGTGGTCTGAAACAAGAGCTGTGAAAGCCAAAGGCATGATTTAAGTTTCCATTTCTGCAGTCACCATTTACTATTTCAGCTTTAAATCGTCCAGCTCCAGGCTCTTCACAATCATTTTCTACCATGTTCAGATTAGATAAACACCCAATTGTTTTGAACCACAATGGTGTAAGTTACACTAACATAGATATAAGGTGGCAGAATTTGTCCAGATTTTTTTGGATTAATCTTGCTGCTACTTTTAGCTTACCATTCCATCAAGGACTTTGCCAAATACTACATGTTTTCCATCTAACCAGGAAGGCTTTGTCACACTGATGAAGAACTGGGATCCGTTGGTATCTGGGCCAGAATTCGCCATGCTAACCCATCCAATTCCGTAGTGTTTGAGCTTGAAGTTCTCATCTGGAAACCTTTCTCCATAAATGCTTCTTCCTGTGACACAAAATAAAAAAGCACACTTTAAAAAAAAATTCAACACAAACCCCCTTTTTTGTTCAAAAATGGGAAAAACAAAGTATAAATTCAGGACTTAAAGATTCATTGTTTAAGTACAGCAACATCACTGTTCCATCATCAGTGATTCCATAACTAAAAGCATTTTGTGTGTAAAAAAAAAAGGTAAGCTAAACACCACATATAAGGAGAGAATATTTAAAGCTGATGCTTTATCCTTTGAATTTAGCAAGCAAGCAGACCTTCAGAGGTCCTGTTTACATACACCACTGAACAACAGTATACTTCATGCTGTTCAACAAACTTAAATTACGTAATTACTAAAAACAAGGTTGCCATGTTTTGTGACAATTTTAGTCCTTACAGCTTTTCCTCCTAACAAGAAATTGCTTCAAACATGTTTAGAAATACATGAAGACCAAATGGAAGTTAGCCTAAAAGAGTCGGTGTGGACTTGTACAATCATTACTTAAGAATTTTGATGTTCCTAAAATAGTTCAGAAGAGAAAACAATTGGGTCATGTTTAAACCACCATCACTTTGAAAAGAGAAGGCTTTCTGTCTCATTCTTTATTTGTACAGTGCCTAGCACAATGGGGACACTGCTCCCAAAACCGCCAGATACTATCCCAATAAACAGCATTAGCAGGCAAACAAACATTGCCTACCTTTAATGCTAAAACCGTGTCTTTGGTATTTTAGCCTTCCCCACTGTTTGCTGCAAGGAAAAGGAATGTGTGTTTTCCATTCTGTCCCAGCGGGGAAATCACTAACATTTTATGCAGACAGTTCAAATTGTAGCACATAAAGAATGTACACGTAAAGGAAGAGAAGAAATCAGAAGCCGGAATGCATGCAACACGAGATGCTGCACTGTAACTGCCCTTCTTAGTGGTTTGAAGTGGTCTTCTGGAGGCTCAGGAGGGAGAAGTGATACACACAGCCAGAACTCACACCACGAGTAAGTCTATGGTTTTAAATTTACTAAGAGAAAAAAGGGCAGAGGGCATGACCCTCACTTTCTAATTTCTCTACCCCTTTTTGAAGTTCCCTCCCAAAGCACATTTCAGAAGGTTCCACTGAACTGGCTGACCTGAGGGCAGAGAGAACAGCCTACTCCTTCTCTACCTGCCTTCCCTCTACGTGCTTTCTCTTCTGCTGGATAACCTGAATTGGTTCACGTATACATGCAATCAATGAGTGCCTCAGGGAAGGAGTGCTGTCGCAAAGCCAGAGCAGGGGAAGGGCAGAGACGACCATCTTCTGGAGACAGTATGCTGTAGTGACAGTTCAGCTGGTGACATGGGTCCAGCCCACCACGCAAAGCCATGCTTCTTGAACAGGGACAAGTCATAGACAGAAAAGACCTATCTGCAAAAATTGAGGACAAAAGAAGCTCTACCCATACTTATAATTAGGTAATCCAAACAATTGCAGCTTATGTTCCAAGATGCTTGGAAAAGTACTACATGCTCTAAAACAAATGGTGGGGTTTTTTTTTCATTTATGTGAGCTGAAAGAATGAGGGAATACACTGTTTTGCCCATCTTTTCAGTAGACACTCGAAGACATGAAAGGGAACCTGGAAGCTACTAATCATGTTACCTCCTGATCCATCTCCAGCTGTAAAGTCTCCTCCTTGAATCATGAAGTCTTTGATCACACGATGAAATTTACTTCCCTTGTATCCATATCCTCTCTAAGAAAATGAAATAATTCTTTAAATGAATACAACATCCAGTTCTATACAGTCATATGGAAATACGCATGTGGGGAATGGCCAGATTTCACAGAATATACCACCCCTGGAGACAAATACTGCCAAGAAACAAATTAAACTGAGACGCAGGTGAATGCAGCTACGCTGCACTGCCACAAAGCAGATATTATTCAGGTGATCGAAGCCATTGTTTTCACTTGATTGGTATCTGACCACAGTACTTCTACATGGTAGAACTGCATGGCAGGGACAGAGTGAGGTGGTGATATCCAACATCTCATAATTACATCTTGTGAACCAAGCCCCAAGGACCTGAGAAGACACACAACAGTGCGCAGCCTTGGGACGGCACTCTTGCACAAGCTCCACTGAATTAAGATCAACAGTTCACAAGTGAAACAGCATTAAAAAAATATTTACTTCCCAAACCAAACTTGAGTGCACAGTGGAAGAAAACTGCAAACATACTTCTCCAGTTGCCAGCGCAATGAAGTTCTCCACAGTCTTTGGCACAACTTTTCCAAACAATCCAATTACAATTCTGCCAACATCTTTGTCTCCAATCTTCACATCAAAGAACACCTGAACATTTTTGTGAAGAGAACAAAAGTGATACAAATTTAAGTGCAACAAAAAGGCCAAGCTTTTGAAAGTATAAGGTGGTAAGAAACTGCTTCTGGCTGGTCTATGTTAACAGTATCCTTCAATTCCTGAGGGTGCTGTTTAAGAAAAACCCTTTCAGAGCTACCAAAATCAGATTACACAGAAAACTGTTTGAGAACGGGTGACTACACATTTTGATTCTTATTGCTTTTAAGGGCTCAGTGAGACTCCTGTATCACAAGTTTGAAGGTAGTGTTCAAGAAGATTTTTCCCATACATGCATCTCTTTAAAGCTGTACAGAAAAGATCAAATCTGAAAGTAAGGAAAAGCAATGGTGCTATTCAAGCGTGGTGAACAGTAATAATGAAGTATAGGTACTGACGCTCACCACAAACGATAGTTTGCTATCCGCTCACAATCTTCACTGTTCTAGGCATTAGTATGTACATGATTAAGTAGAGGCGAAAACCTAAATTTCATTAAACTGACAAACAGTGGGAAGAAAATCGTATGGTTCAAGCAAGGAGTCACTTTCCTAAAATCGAATTCAAACCGGATATAGAAATAACTAGGCTACATTATTCACCTGATTGCCTAAAAGCTTCAACACAGACGTTGCTAAAAAGCAACTTCAAAAAGGCAAATGAGTTATAAATCATTTTAATATAATTAAAAATATATGAATGTATAGTTGAACGTGCAAAAATGTTCCAACAATTACTAAAAATAGCAACAGCTGTCAGGAAACGAGGCATTTTGAAGTTCTGAAAAAGTTACATAAAGACTATTACAACTTCTAGGAAACAGCAATGTGTATTTCTATGATGTGGTATTTGCTGTTCCTTGTGGCACTCGACCAAATATTACTTGTCTGCAATGCTAAGAAATTAGTCCAATGATGATAATAAATGACCACAGTCTCTCCAATGTGAATGCCTCTTTCACACTCTCCTACTAAACATTTCTACTGTTTCTTGATCTTCCATGTGGTTTTGACTGTTGAACTTTTGGCTAACGCTATAAAAGCTCCACAAAGAAAATAAAATTCCTTCTGATACACCTCATTCATTTCCTTGGCACTTGGCACTAAACAACATACTTCTTAGATGTGTGGCTCCCAAAGTATTAACAGCACACTTTCACTAACTTCTTAACCTTTTTTTAGACACACTTCTCTCAATTTTGCCACCAGGGTTATCTAGGTAAGGGTTATTGCCTGCCTACATTATTTTCTAAATGCACCTTATTTTGCATTGCACCTAGTAGAATGACTGCCTGAAATACATAGGCACATATAAGTAACACAACTGAGGCTACCAAACAATGACCCCAGAGAGTAGTAACATCAAATGATTTCACAGTGCACATGGAAAGAAGTCCATCGTATGTTGTAAACCCAACCCAAGCAGAAAGCTTCATTCATGGCAGAGCTGCTCTCCTAAGCAGCAAGCCCAGTCCTTCCAAAAAGCGTTGCCTCAGCTTATTCTGCATTTGTGAACAAACAGTAAATTCCTGGCTTCCTGTTAGCACTCCCCATACCTGTGCCACACACTTGGGTGATTTTTGGAAAGTGCCGTACTTCCTAATTATGCACCGCATAATGTGTCTGTGCATATTTCTGGCCAGGATATCAAATACAGAAATATTTGGTAGTCCCAGATGCAATTTTTGCATAGAGAAGCCATGTCCTCTTAAGCGTATTTCCTGAAGTTCTCTGGAAAGTCAATAAGCATATAGACACTAGTGAGCTGGTCAATACAGCAGTCTCAAACCTCAAAAAATATCTGGCCAGGTTCTTCACCAAAAAATCTTAAAGAAAATAAATATTATAAATTTTCAGCCTTATTAATATTTATATATATATATTTAATTGTATTTACAATTTGCAGAAAGTATTTCAAGACTGAAATGAAAGAGTCCACCACTAAGAGTGGTTGGTTGTCATGAACATATTCATACATAATTTACACACGATGGTGTTTATCAAAATGAAAAAAATGGCCAAGAGTATTCACCTATTTTGGGGGGGGGGGCTGGCGGAGTTGACTGTGAAAGGAAGATCTCCTGATTCCTAGAGACCCGGTAATACAATGACAAATGAACTCCTGCTACATGCAAAATACTGCATGTTGGAGAGGACTACACAGCCACAACAAGGGGTCCCAAATCAGCTACCACTCAGACAAGACATCTGGAGTCACCCTGAGCAGTCTGATAAAAAGTTTGGCTCTGGGCTTGTGAAGGTCAGAGGAGAAAAATGAATGTCAGAAATAATTAAAAATGGGTAAGGACAAGAGACAGGCATAATTATGCCATGGTAGACATCTGTACTGTGCATTCATACCCTGAATGCTGCA
The DNA here is from genome assembly GCA_003993805.1 of Himantopus leucocephalus. NCBI lineage: Eukaryota > Metazoa > Chordata > Aves > Charadriiformes > Recurvirostridae > Himantopus > Himantopus leucocephalus. Next base: position 66,171,004 of record RSEF01000031.1, read on the forward strand.
TATAATTCTGGCTTCTCTATTGCAGAATGATAAAAATCAACCTAAAAAAGGTAGAGAAAAATGCTCAAAGACCTTTCATGTGAAGAAAGATTAAATAAAACTATGCAAGCTGGAAGAGAGAAAACTAGTGTGATTTGATGAGCTCTGTAAAGTTACAAGTGGCTCGGATGAGGAAAATTGGCAGCCACAATACTCCATGTCCCACAACATAAGAATCAGGAAAGGGCCTAAATTAAATCCCATGCACTAGGTCTGAAGAAGTACAGTACTTTATGTATAATTAAACTGGAATATATTGCCAGAAGACAATTTGGAGGCTGAAACATATGAGACTTACCCCTTCTTCCCCCCCCAAAAAAAAAGTCAAATTCATGATGGCAATGAAATTGTAGACAATGGTGGCAATGAAGTTCAGAGACAAAGGCACAGCCTGTGGCTTGGGAAGCTGAGGCCGTGCCAGAGGAAGCAGCTCAGCCCCTGCCCTGGCACACTTTCACAAGCGCACACGTCTCTCACCAGGAACACAGCACTCCCTCTTGAGTGCAGGTGGAGAGGTACTCGAGGGCAGAAGCATCTAATCCCTACTTTATCCAGAGCTGGAGTAGACATCCCACCTCCTGCAACAGCAAAAACTTTTTGGGAAGAGCTGCCGGCGTGTTGCGATTTATCAGGTGCATCCCCATCCCGCTGCCAGGCGGTGTGGCCCACCAGTCCATCTCTTGGGCAGCGCCATCCCTCATCACCGCCATGTGCCCTCTGGTGCAAACCCCGTCGGGAAGGCGATGGGCCACACCGAACCACGCTGGATCCCGGTCCGCAGCTTCGCTGGCAGCAGGCTCTGAAGCGCCATTGGGGTTCGGGTCAGGTTTTAACCCACACCAGGTGCCCCAGCCTGTCACGGGCAGGAACGACGAGGGAGCTACAAGGCGGCCGCAGAGTGACAGCTCACGACACCAAGAGTTTCACCAAAGAGATGGGGGGGTGGGGGGTGGGACGGGCGACATGACAAAAGACAAGTCCAGCACTGTGGACCCCCAGAGTGGTTAAAACGCAACTGCAAAGCGCAGCGCGGACACCACCACACAGCCCCAAACTGCCTACGGCGACAGCAGAGACGGCAGAAGCAAGGATGCAGTCGCGAATTTTGAAGTTACCACTCCTGTGAGCCAGGGGCAGGCTTAGCTAACTGGAAGTTTGAGGTGTGCCAGCGCCTACAGAAAAGGAGGGCATGGCCAAAGGGGTTAAAAAA
>RSEF01000031.1:66172283-66185768 GCA_003993805.1 Himantopus leucocephalus
AAAAAAAAAAAACAAAACCCAAACAAGCTTCAGAACACTTACAAAACGGGAAAGTTAAGGCATTTGTCCATAGCCCCCCCCACACCCGACCCCCGCTGGGGCCTCGTTTCTGCCCGGAATCAGCCCCGGGAAGGGGCGAGCCGGCGAGGGACCCGCTTTACACTATAAAACCGGGATGAACGGCAGCCAGGCGGCCCCCAACCCCCTCGGTAACCACCGGTAACGGGCGCGGAGCTGGCAGGAAGAATACCCCCTTTGGGGGCCCGCTGAGGAGACGCCGCGGCCCCCTCACGACCGACCGATCTCGACTCGCCTCAGGCCGGCGGCCGGCGAGGAGGGTTCCCGGTCGGCGGAGCCGCCCCGGCCGCGGGAGAGAGTCACCTTAGCTGTCACGCTGGGTCCTCTCTTCTTGAAGCCCTCAGCCGCCGGGGCCAGGAAGCAAAGGCAAGCGACAGCGCCGAGTAACGCCGCCGGCCCCCCGCCGGCCATGGCGCTGAGGCGAACGCTGCGGCGCCTGCGCCCGCCGCAGGGCGGGCGGCTCCTCCCGCGCCATGTGGCGGGGGGGTTCGTGGAGGGGGGAAGCGGCGGGGCGGTCACCCGTCCGAGTTGGCCCTGCTTCGCTGTGGAGGGTGGCGGGGAGGGGCGAGGCGCGCAGAGCCTGTGGGGCGCTGCTGCTGCGGGCCCTGCCTGGGGTGAGGTGCGCGCTGGGAGAGGTGCGGGGGCGGCCCCGGGGCGCTCTTCCGAGCGGGTTTTCCTACTTCTTGGGTACGGGGGGCTGCCAGGGTGAGCCGCGGACCCTTGGCTGGGTTTGGGGTGGTTACAAATGCCGGGGGGGTGTTTGGGGTCGTCATGGTGCCCGTTCCTTGGGGGGGGGCGCGGGAAGCGGTGTGGCCTCCTCAGGGCTCGGCCTCGCCAAACAGAAGCTGGAGTTACCTGCAAGGGGCTACTTAGCCCTGCTTTGACTTCAACCAGTCCGGGTGGGTTCCTCGAAGATCCCACAAGCGGGTGAAGCAGCCAAAAGAGTAGATGCTCAGGGGATTTTGGAAGTGGATCGTTGGTCTTTCATCTTTGGGGTATTTAATGTGCTGAGGAGAAAGATGAGCCCATAAGGCAGTCATAATACTTCCAGTTTCCTTTGTGTTGGCACTGGAGGTGCACTGCTTGGCACACACGTGAGCACCCCAGCTTTGAACAATAGGGAGCTGCACCAAACGAGTTCATCAAACGCAAATGTCTTTCCCAAGCCATTGCCTAGCAAGACAGGGAAGAGGGATCCCAGCCTAGCAAATTTATTTAGCTTTGACACTGACCTGTTAACCTTCTCTGCTCAGAAATCGTTTACCTTCAGGACCTGTCCCAACGGTGTTGTTCCTACGGTCCCTAGAAAATTTGCACATTGAAACACACAGTGAAATTTGTGGCCTTCCAAGTGCCAGCATATGAAATGAAAATGATTAGCAGATACTGGTAGACTGCAAGCAGGAGGCTGTCAGCGGCTTGGGTAAACACGCTCAGGATTAAACTGAGCCGCGCTGTGTTCCTGGGTATACGGCACAGCACCCAGGCAGAGTTGGGTGCTGGTTGCAAAGCCAGCCCAGAGCTCAGGTAGAGTGCCTGAGGGAGAATAAGCTCTGCGCTGCCACAACTACGCTGTCGCTGTCGTTGCTGCTGAGCCTCTCAGCTTGAGACAGTGCCTCAATTAGCAAGTAGCAGACACAATAGTTGGTGCTGAAAAGTTGATGTCTGTGCTGTGTGCTTTCAGGTGGTCTGTCCAGTTGAACAAATACCCACTAGCAGTGGAAGAGTGCTGGGCATGCTCCTGGAACACATCTTCTGGTTTAGTTTCATCTGACAGGAATCAAGTTTGTGCATGATGAGCCGTCTCTGCATTGAGAACCAAAGCACAGTAAGTGGGTGCATTGGAAAGATCCACTTCAAAAGTGCTCTCCTGATCCAAAAGAAAACATACGACGGACATACACTAATGCATACTTTTGACTATAGATTCTTCATAGACTGTTTTTTGCAGGGGGTGTCACTTTTCTGCTGTTTTCCGTTCTGCCCCTCACACTGCCTACACTAGAGCATCTGAGCACAGTGAGATTTCTCGTCAGGTAACTAGTAAAAACTCATTTACCAGGCAGAGAGTGGTGGTTACTGATTCCACATTACATAGCACATGAGCAGAAACATCAAATTATCATGTTGCTTAATCGATGACTGACACAAATAGATCTCCTTTCCTCAAGAGGTGTGAAATATCTTCTGTTGTAGCTCCTGGGTCAAAGAACCACCTGAGCTAATTGAGGGCTGAATGATGGCACCTGACCTGTGTGCTGGCATTTTGTAAAGCTGAGGGCTTTACCAAAGCTCTGGCTGTGGGCATTCGCTGTCAGCGCTGGGGGCTATGGGATTTCAGGGTATAGTTCAAGACATTTACCCAGTTTCCCTGTAGCTAAGTAGATCTGTTCGTCTTAGTCCTGAAACAAAACTAGCTTGTGAGTGTAGGTGGTTAAAGTTCTTCTTTGATCCCAGTGTTAGCATTTGCTGTATTTCACACTCAGATTCTTCTTTAAATGTCAAAGTAGGCCCAAAACTTTACTGTTTTTTATGCTAGATTCTTCAATACGTGAGTGCACTTTCAGAGAGTATGTGAGTATGAGAGTTTACTCTGAGTAAACTGAGTATGTGTTTACTTTCTCTGCTGATTTGATAAGATACTGAGAATTTAAAATTATGATTCAGCTGCCTTCCTTGCATTGCATCACCACATAATAATAGTGTTTTACTGGCTCTGGAGTTAAGATTTACTGCAGAAATATATAACAAAATCCAAGGATATACTGATTTGTTGCAGTAGTTGCATATAAACTTTAAAAGGACTGTATTATTGTACAGACTATATTTTTGTTAGAAAATAGTTAAGGATTTTAACTAAATACTCACAGAAGCCTTTTGCAGGCCACAGATGCACCTAATCACAGAAATCTCAACAGTTAAATTCCAGAAGGTGAAAACTTACTGTTTCTCTCTCTTTATCACTACAATCTACCTTTATTACAGCTACCTATTCCATATTTGTGTGCTCTGAAGTTGTAGTCATTACACTTACACTAAATAACAAGAAATGTTATAGGCTGTGGGATGTTCAGAGGAATATGATGAAAATGGAAAAACATTCCTCTTGGAGCATATATGAGAGCATGTTAAAATTCTTTAGCACTCTGAAGGTAATATTTTTAGGTTTGTGTTCAAATCATGAGGTGCAGAGGAACAAGCAATGAGCTGGAAAGACAAGACAAGATGGTCTGGCTGGGTAGCTCCTTAATTTAAGACTCCTTAATACGGAAGAGCCTATTCAGTGCAGGTAAGCTGAACAACATAAATCCGCAGTACTCCCCAGAGCTCCCTTTCACTCTCTCTCAATAAAAATGTTGGTGTTTGCAAGGATGGCTTCTCTGTTTATTGAAGTGTAAACATGTTTCATCCGTGTATAAGATGGTAGTATGAGGCAGGGAGAATGAAAAGAGTGGTTCATAGCACTGAAGAGATTTAAAAACAGCAAGATGAGACAGGGTCTGGTTTATATTATCTTGGAAAGTTTATGCACATTGGTGATGCTGCTAAATAATTTTTGGAAGAAGGTAAAACAGCGTTTAAAGAGGAAATCTTGAAAAGAGGCAGAAACTTAATATGTTCAATGAAAACTCAGTTTTACATGGAAAATCAATCTCTTCCTGATGCTAAAAGAAGTACATGTTGTTTTTGTAGGAATTTGATGTCATGACTATCAAACTGAAAGTCCACAAAATCCAGACAAGCAGTAGACTTTGTACTAACTGTGAAAAGAAAGAAATCCTGACAATAAAACTAGAGAATAATATGTGAAAATCTGTTACGACTTCTTTATTTTTCTGCTTTAATTATTCATAGCTATCTTGAAGATTTTGGAGGTCTCTGCAAACTCTTTACACAGACAAACTGAGTACAGTCTGCTGAGAACTACACTGAATTCACTGTGGCTTTGCACAGGGACAGTTTCTCTATATTAAAAAAAAAAAAGTGCAAAAGCAGGAGAGGGTTTACAACAGAAGATTATTCTTTCCTGTTCCATCCTTCCTAGCCATGAACAATTTGTTCACCTCTTCGGTGCAGCTGATTTGAAGACTATTGTCATTTCTCCCCTCAGTTTTCTTTTCTGTAGACTAAACAATCCCAATTCCTTCAATCTTTCCACATGGGTCAAAAATTAGAGTAGGCGTCATCCGGCTGTGTAGTTTTTAGCTGAAATGTTACCTTTATCCTTAAATGTGAGTAGAAGTGAGCACACTTTGTCACTTCTTGCTTTTTTTTTCTTTTTTAAATTGATCAAGTGACATGAGGCTATGGTGACAAAAATTATGTAGCCCATTAAAAGAATGTGTTTAAACTATCATGTGTTTGTAATATGGTGCACAGGACATTTTGCATTTTAGAGCTAGCAGACATGCGTTATTTTGGTGCTTGTTGTCTTCTGAAGTAATCAAGCCTTTAAAAGAATAATTTGCTACTGTTTGACAGTCTTCAATTTAAGTAATAGTATCTGTAATGAGGTGTTTCATTGCTTCTGATGGGCTCTTTACAATTTAAAATGGGTACAGAAGAGAGATATATTAAGCGTATAGCATCTGACAGATTTTGATTTCTAGTAGTACTAGCATTGGCAGTAATTCTAGCACTTCCTTTCAGCACTACAGCATTTTACTGAGCTATGATTTATTGTAGTGATAGAGAAATATTTCATATCCAAACTGCTCTAGTATATCATGTTATACAGGTAAAAAGAATTCTGGGCATGACATACGTAATAATAATGCTTTATGGTTCTGTAGACACTTTCATCAATGTTAACTGCTTGACAGCTGCCAGGATAAAACTTAAAGTAAGCTCTGTGTTCTGTAAGGCTGCTGTAACTGAGCTTTTATTTTTATTTCCTCACTTTGAAATGGGTTTTTGATTCTCAAACTTGAATCACCGAAAGTGTGTCATCTTTCCCAAGCTTCATATTCATCCATATTGTTACACAATGCCATCATATTACTTGTCTTGGGTTTTTAATGTATCACTGGCAGAATAAAGTATATTTAAAGCCAAACTTCAATCCCATAAAGACTAAGAAATGACACCACTTCATCTTAGACATTGTCTGTATTATAAAATGGTTAAAAACTGTAAAATATCAGGGCTGTTGTGACAGCATATAATTCTAAGAGACAACAATTAAAAAAAACAATTTAAGGTCCACAAATTGTAAGTCACTATATATGGCCTTTATGAATAATGAAGAAAGACATTTATGGGGAGTTTTGTTTGTGTTTTTTTATCTTTTCCTTTATGTGACTTCAGAAAGACTGAGTGTATCATATGTGCTGTCTCTTATATTAAATCACTTGTAAAATGGCTTAGACTTGTCCTGTCATGTGGTGCACTTATGCAAAATAAATGTGCCCTATGCTCCGGATAAGTGTCTTCCTTTTGGTGAATAGTTTTTAAGCTTTTTAAATTTTGTATCCAAACACAATTTGAAGTGTCACCCTTTCCACTCTAATGGTCAAAGCATTTATTTAGGTGATACCAGCAACGTGTTTTCAAAATAGTGCAGCTGGAGCAAGAACCATTTTTGCTTTGAGCACATTTGTTTACAGGATATCAGAGCCATCTCTAATTGCACATCTCACTGCAGTGAGCATTTAGCACATAGTCACTCATTTGAATTCTGTTTTTCATACCATCTGCAGTTGCATAAGATTCCTTAGGGGAAAAGAAAAAACCTAAAAGTAAAACCTAGTTGTAAGGAAGTGTATAGTCAGATTTCTTTGTTTTCAAGGCAAAAACCATGAAACTTCTTCACAGCATTTTAAAATTACGTGGGTTTTTTCTTTCTCTGATTTTTACTGACAATAAAGATTCTAGTTCTCCAGACACTTTTGCACATCCCTTAACTGTGGCTGTGGTCTCTCTTTCATGGAACTACCCACAGCTAAAGGTAAGTACGTAGGTGTTTGAAAAGTATGTCTTTGTCAATAACTTTAAGTTCCAGTAATTGATACTTCTAGCCTGATAATGCCCAAAGGTGCAAATCAGCATATGCAGCCTGTGGCTCTGGACTCTTAAGAGAAAAGAGGAGAGAACTCCTTCCTTAAAAAGGCCAATGGGAAGTCAAAAAACTTGTGAAGCAACATCCCATCACATGACTATGGTGAAGAATTGATCCAGCTTTGCTCTGTTCATGTGAGATTTTTAATTATTGTTAATATAGTTGTTGGGGGTTTTTCTGAGCAAGAGGGAAGTAGGGGAAGAAGGAAATAGGAATAGTGAAACAGAGAAAGCTCATTAATTGTTTAGGAGGTAAATAGCCACTCAGAAGTAACACTCAGAAGATGACTAACATACTCAGCATTCAGAAAGCATGCAAATAGGATTGGTCCCCACCTTCCAAATACCAGAGAAGATTGTAGTAGTCAAGAGGAAAAGCGGGGCTTGCAGCTGTTCAAGAAGAAAGTGACAATGACAAGTACAAGAGTTTTTCCTTTATGAGTCATAAAGAAAGCGGTCAGATGTTTAGAGAGCTTTTATATGAAAAGTGATAAATTTTAAAAAGGCCTGAGTACCTAGAACGAGAGAGAAGGCTGCTTCAAGGATGTTTTTAAATGGACAAAAATATGTTGGTGGTTTGTTTCAGGATGAGTGAAAGGTGAGGATAAATGATGTTTCTCTCTTCAACTCACTCTGGACCCTGCTGTGCTGACAGAAGTACAGTGTTAGCTTATTAGTACAGGAAATACGGCGTAGAAGATACAGAGAAAACGGATACGTGTAATTTCAGTGTCCCTGAAGTTCAGCATTGTTATTACCATGCTAAAAGTAGTGTCTGATCAAGGACCCCATCTATCTTGTAGGTTTCTAATCAGTAAGATGCAGTGTTACTGAAAAGATGAATTAATTTGCTATCTTACAGAATACACTACGTAAGAAAGATATCTTAAGCTACCTACAAAGATTTGGGGCCAGTTCTTTATCTGCATATTTCCTTTTAACTTTGAAAGAGATTTCGTACTTACGCATATGCGGTTACCTGCATACACTTGACTTAGGTACCACCCTATTTGTTGCATATTTCAGGTCATTATGAAAATATACACTGAAGTAAAGAAAATATTTTATTAGAGCGGTAATATTCTTCCTGGAGATGTTGCCAATGAGAGATCAGATTTCTGAGAAGTACATACCATGACCCTTTGTCCACATGAAATAATTTTGTATAAGTTTTTGTACGTTAAATGTGTGCAGTAGTTAAAGAAACTCTGCCAGGATTACATAAGGATCTAGGAAAGGCCTGTAGCGCTGCTTATAAGGTGGGCAATAAGTGCTCAGCTGTAGGCAGGTATTATATAGTTGGTGTTTTTCCTCAGTATCTTTTATTTGAACAGTGTTATGGTCAGTTATTTGTAAACTCCTGTACAGTGGCCCTAGTTAAGAATTTCTATGTTGTGGCATCTAGGAAAGTATGATGATTTCTCCCACTTGAAAAGAAAGCAGTATCCTGACTAGCATGCTACAATAACTCTGCATGTATTGACATTTTAGTGGTGCTTGTGTGGTTTTGCAACATTCAAATGAAAGCCGTTGAAGCTATTCTTCTTTCCCTCTCCATTATATATTCTAAGTGATCTCCCTATTCTAAGTGATTTATTTTATAAAAATCCTACTTTAGAGAGATTTGTAAATTCTACATTTTTTTTCCCCCATAACTTGTTACAGCGGTCACCGTTATATTCCATCACAGGGTTTTTTGTAGTGCCGGTAGTGAATGGTAATGTGAGTGTGTTATTTCTGAGAAAGCAATTCTAGATAGTTTGGAAGTAGTTCTGATTCTCAGTTTTGGAGAGCTACACTGATGGCAATGGGACCCTTTATATATCAAGTCAGATGTTCACAGGTGGCTGAAGGAGCTCAATATTGAATTCCCATTATCCAAAGAAGAACCAAGAGGCCTGGCATGAAAAGTTGGGGATTTTAAACACCTTGTTCACTTTTGGGAAAGGAGCTTTCAGCCATTGGGGAACTTTTCAGTATTGTTTTTAGACTTTACAGGGTTAAGCTAGTGGAAAGGAGTACTGTTTTAAAGATTTTTTGAAAGTGTCAGCAACCCCTAAGCCCTGAAGACTACACAAAGCATTTTAAAACAAGAACATCTTACAAAATACGTAGAATATACATAATGCATGGAAATGCAGTTGTCTGGAGTGACAATTTGCTCATACTGCTGTCACTTCTCAATATTTAATTCATAAGAAACTGATGCTGATGACATGTTCTCTACTTGCCATTTGTGTTCTCTGTATTTCCTGTGAAGTAAGACTGCTAAGCCTTAACTGTAAGTACTTGTTCTTAGTACCTTGCCATTAAGTGTTTCACTGGTTTTCAGTTTTATCACCCATTGAGATGAAGCATTGTAACATGTCAAAAAAAGTGGAAACAGTCTGGGGAATTTAAATAGGTCTGAATAAACAGAGCAGGTCTCTGATCAACCTGATCTAGTTGAAGATGTCCCTGCTCATTGCAGGGGGCTGGACTAGATGACCTTTAAAGGTCTCTTCCAACCCAAAACTTTCTGTGATTCTATAGAAAGGAATAAAATTTGTGACTGCAAGCAAAGGATCCTGGAATAAAGAGCTGAAGGATCAGATGTGTTAATATCATTTTACTGGGAAATGCTTTCAGAAATATGACTTCACATTGTGTTTTATATGATGAAATGCTAAATGTAATTGTAACACCATTGAAACATTTGTTATTTCTTCAGTCTTTAGATTGCTTATACTTTGCTGGATGCCATATTTTCTCCATGGAAGCATGCCTTAATTACATAATGTTTTGGATGGCATATCTCACAGAGTTTTGGTTGACAAAGTAATGATTTGGATGGTGAAACAGATTAGAGTCCCATTTATATTATTTAATCCATTAAATCCTAGATAATCCTCATTAGAGGCCCCAAAGCCTTGCATTGATTATTGTTTTTCAGTTCAAAATAGACTTTTGTGGATTTAAATCAAATCCCACAAATGCTACCTGGAAGCTGATTTATTTTTATGTCAGTTTTTACATATCTTGAAATACAGCCCTGGTTTCTAGCAGAAGCAGCAGCAGAGTGGAAACAGACCAGATGTTTCTCTGATTGTATCTAGGGATATGTCAATGGTATTCTTAGAAATAGAGAAATTTTGGCTTGGCAAGCTACTGGTGGCATTTTTCTCCTCATTAAAACATCAGATTGATAAAGTCCATGTACTGCTGTGTTCCAAAATGTTCAAGCTTCTTTAAACATTAGCATTCTTATGATTTCATTGGCACTGCAGGCTTCTAGGGAGCTCACTTTTTACAGATCTCTTCCTTCACATCTTTCCTTCCATCAACCTGACAAGTGAGAAAAAAGTCACCCGTAAGACTGCCAGTTGTGGCTGCTGCTGAAGGCAAGGGATTACAGTGAATACTTAAAATTCAGTTCCAGGAAAGCTTTTTCCTTTTTGGGGCTATGCCCTGTCTCTCTCCCAGTTGACAGAAAAGCCAGCACTTTCTTAGATTTAGCAATGTTCTGTGTCAAAATTCTCTAACTTCAGACAGCGTAGCCAGGGAAGTGACAGCTTTATATGTATCCCTTTGTAGGAGACCTCAGCAGTGTTGTAAATCCGAAGTTTATTCACAACTGTTGTGCTCATACATTGCTATAAAAGCAGACTGATATATCATGTGACATGCAAACTACTGTTTTCACACTTAGGACACCAATCTGTAAATTTGAACCAGTAAATCTTCCTGAACGTGAAGACAAAATTGGTACTCATTTCATAAACACATTGGCTATGTATATTATGTCTAATGCAGCAAATGTTCCCCTAGAGGATAAACAATGTCATCCACAGCTAAAGTGTTGTCTTTTAATGACATGGTTCATAAATTATTATGTCATTAGGAAATTAGATTAAGACCATTTAGAAAAGCAAAATGAGTGTTTGAAATGTAAATTAGAACTTGGATCTTTTTTTGTGCCTCTTTAGCATCAGTGTAAACTCAGTTCTTACAAATTGGTGTTTGCTTCTGTCAAAGCAGGATACTCAAGAGCACATGAACGGCGCGTTGGTGAAGCCTTCCAGCAGGGGTGTCCTTGTTGGCTGACCTTCTCTTCTCTCTGTCTTCTGTCTGTGATGCTTCCCCATAAACTGCATTTTCTGTCTGAGTAGGATTTTTACGTTTGGTAGTGTAGGATTTGGACATTTGGCAGCCTGTAAGGATCAACTTGGCTAAGGACATTCTTTCTAGTGAGACTAAGAGTGTCCGCATGTGGTTTTTTCTCCCAGAAGGTATGAGTGGTAGAAGAGAGATTTCACAGCTACGATCTGATTAAATGAAACTTATCCATAGTTGTGTCTGAAGCTCGTACCAATTCAAAGATAGAGACGTGATTCATGCTTCTTCCTTCAGACGTAGAATAGGCCTCCATGACTACAGATAGTATCACAAGTTGTATTTCAGCCACGACCGGAATGAGCAAAATTGTCAGGTGTCCCAGTCCTGATATCTAGAGGAAAATAAGATGACCGTGACTTTCAGATCAATTCACTAGAAAGACTCCTCTGTGAAAACTGGTACAGGAGAAGGTCATCTGTGAGGGACAGCTAAGAAGACAGGCATAAGTCCATACTGTGGCAAGCTGGGATAAACATGAAGTTAAGGCTTCAAGTTTTCTTCCCTTCCCTTCTCTTCCCTTCCCACTGACTTTTTCAGACATTCACAAAAAGTTTTAGCTCATCTGCCTGCACAGTGACTTATATCACTGCCTCTTTGCTACACAGAGATTCGTGGCTCAGTTGCAGGCCCCATCTGTATTTTTTGAAAGTTACCATTGGGGAAGTAAGTGACGAGTCCTCACTGGAGCAGCTTCCAACAGTACAATGACAACTGTGTCTCTATCTTCCAGTGGATGCTATTGCCTCTGCTATTAAGACATCAGGATGCTGACAAGAAATCAAGTGGAACTAGCTCATCCTGAATCACAGCAAGGTCAAAATTGTGCTGTGAGATGATGCTTTGAATACCTGTCTGAAATACTGTTTCCAGCAGTATACAGACCTCTGTGTCACTCTATGAAGCCTTGGCATCCTGTCTGAAATTGGATAACCAGCTAGCAGCACTATCCACAAATGCCTTGTTTAACATTTAGCTTGCCTGGAAACTTTGTCTCTTCCTGCTAAGCAAGCGAATTTTGTTAAGATCTTAAAAAAATCTCAGCTACTTCAGTTGAAGCTGGCTTGCTGAGGCTGTTAGGAGCCCATCAGTCACTTAGCTCATACCCAGTTTTGCATCTACTTCTCCAACAGGTTCATCTTCAAAGTCATGAATTGTCTAAGTCGAATGAGGTAGAAAGCAGTTGTTCTTACCTAAATGAGTGAGTTGAATGAGGTAGAAAGCCTCCTTTTCCCTAAACCTGTGAACCTACTAATGTTGTGTTTCTGTATCTATGTAGCAGTAATGTCAGCAAAACAAGTAAACTCAATAGAAAGTACATTTTCAAAGGATATTCCTGGGCATTCAAAGGTACCAAAGCTAAAGTGATGTCTGGGAGGGGAAAAAAAAAAGGGGGGGGGGGGGGGGGTGGGGAGCAAGCTTCTGGCATGAGTAATCCCAGCTGCTCTCAGTAATATCTTGTGCTGTTGGTAATATCACTCAGGTGACGGCTGTAAGACTGAGCACATGCTCGGGATTCTGGATAAATGGTTGAAATTAGCTAAAATTACTTGCTTGATTCTAAAATTGTTGTCCACTACCCAGTCCAATACCCAGCCTGTATTTTGTTTTCTAAATAACAGATGTATTTGGAAGGCATAGTATTTGAGAATAATATAATTGCTTTGTAATAGAACACTGGGCTTCCCAATGAAATGTTTTTCAGAATTGGCTTGGGGAGGGAAGAAGAGGTCTCTTAGATACTCCGGTGTCTTTCCAAAGAATGTGGCTACAGCTCCCTTCTCAGGGAAATGAGAAATGATCATATATGAGTATAGATAGTTATAGTTCATGAACTATGTGCTGTTTTATTAGGAAATCTATCCCTACAAACATTAAAGGGTAGCAGACCCTAGCTGTTGCAGCTGCCAGTCCTGAAGCAGGAGAAGTTAATATAATCCATGTAAGAAGACTGTGACTCAGGAGCAGGAAAAAGGCTTCACACACTGTCATAGACATCTCTGACGTCTGATGACCAAGACCCAACTACTTATGAAAGCTCAGAAGCTGCAGTGGCAGTTCCATTTCTCTCATAAAAATACTGGCAGTTGAAAAGAGAGTTTGCTGTTTTGGGGATCTGGCTTTCAAAACAGCCTCAGAATTTTATGTACCAGCCTAGAAAGTGCTGCAAGAAACTCTGAAAGAAATTGTCTAAAAAAAGTAGCCAGAAAATGCACATGGGAGTAGAGTGAGTGGCTAATGGAAGTGGTGAGTGCCTGGCCTGACTTCAGGTGTCATCAAAGCTGCCATTAACTTCAGGAGGCCTTAAATCAGGAGTAGAAGTCTGATGTCAAGTGCTGCATGGCAACCTAGTTCAGACTAGTATCACCACAACATCAGGAAAGACTATATTCAACTACATCAGATCTCGCGTACTTAGAGACTACACGTGACTTTTAGCCCCATCTCATGATTGCTGTGGTAAACTCAGTAGGACTTGGAGAACAGACTTAATCTAGTTTATCCTGGAAATAATGGTATAATTATGAAGAGAAGAATCGGTGAAAAGACGAGCAGTTCTTTGTGAGAAGAAATCCTGAGAAATCCCAACAGTGCAACAAGAAAAAGATAGACTGAAGAAAGTAATAAGAACAAGGCCAAATTACACTCAGAAATACGTATTTTAGTCTTGCCTTGTGTTTCCTTTTTCACTCAAAGGCGAAAGAGAAGTGTATTAAAGTTTCCCAGTGACAACACAAGGTCCTAGTGGCTACTACCATTGACTCTGAAAGGAGTAAGGATCAGAAGGGATGACGTAAAAGGCAGTCTTTATTCAAATTCTAGTTGGTGAGATACAGCTGAAGTACTTTGTTTTAGGAAGAAACAGGTTCAAAACGTTTTGAGGATGAATTTTCAAGAATTACTGGTATGAATTGTGTAGGCATAACCTTTTTTGTGAATGTAGTTATAGATTGCGATCAATGGCTCCATGTCCAAGTGGCAAGCAGTGACAGGTGGTGTTCCTCAGGAGTCAGTACTGGGACTGGTACTGTTTAACACCTTTGTTGGTGACATGGATGTTGGGATTGAGTGCACCCCCATCAAGTTTGCTGACAACACCAAGCCGTGTGGAGCGGCTAACACACTGGAGGGAAGGGATGCCAGAGGTGCCTGGACAGGCTTGAGAGGTGGGCCCATGCAAACTTCATGAAGTTCAAC
>RSEF01000031.1:66185778-66200628 GCA_003993805.1 Himantopus leucocephalus
GGGAGGCGATCCCGCTCCCGACAGGCCGGACCTCCGCCCGGCGGTGCGCAGAGCCCCCTCCGCGCCCCCGGCAGCCGCCGCGCTCCCGGCGCAGCCGGCTCGGCCCTGCGGCCGGCGCTGGCAGGTGAAGGAGCGCGCCCCGCAGCGCGCCCACGGGGACACCCACCCCCCCCTACACACACACACGCCGAGGGGGGGGTCCCTCGTGGGAAAGGCCCGGGGGGGGGAGGAGGGCGAGACCACCGGAGGAGCGGCGGCCGCACCGGCCGGGAGGGGCCCCAGGGGGCGCCCGCGCCCCCACCGAGGGGCGAGGGCGGGCGGGAGGAGCGGCGGCCCCCCTTCNNNCCCCCCCCCCCCCGCCTCCCCGCGGGACGACAATGCGAGGGGCGCGGGAGAGGCAGTTTGGGGCTGCCCACCCCCCCCCGTGGGGCGGCCGGCACCCCTGGTGCCCTCTCTGTGGGGGCGCTGGGGTGCGGCAGCCCCTGGGAGGTGCTGGTCCCTGGCTGAGCATCCCCCCCTCCCCGGGGTGCCTGGGGGATGAAGGGGTCCCTCAGAAAAGGGGATTGGGATCCTTCCTTGGGAGCAGGTAGCAAGAGACCGGCCGAGGAGATCTGATGCAGGCCACTGCTTTGGGGAGAACAGGGAGCACCTGGCCACGTGGAATTGGACTGAGATTATTAAATGATTTGGCAATGGCCACCAAGCAGATGCCAGCCAGATGCATAATGACTTTCTGCCACTATTGACCTGATACGGATGTGAACTAGTGACCTTTGAGGTGAAATGCTCTATAGTCTATTACCAATTCCCCGAGCCACCAAATCCCCCTTCCCAGACAGATTCAAATATTTATGTCCATCAGCAAAACAAACTCTGCTCCAAGCAAGGCACACCGCAGATGGGATGAGAAAAGGAATTACTCAGTTGTAGAGACGAAGTAAAAATAAATCAAGTCAGGGTACAAATAAAGTTGAACTTAAAACATGACAAATTTGGGTTAATTTCATTCTTATTTTCATGCACAGCCCATCTGAAAGTATTCTCAATTATTTGAGAATTAAATTAATTATTCAAATATAGGTTTTGTCTTTGGATTTTTTTCTTTTTTTTTTTAACCAAAGTCACAGTTTAATCTATAATACAGTGTATTAAGACAGTTTCCCAGATAGGATGATAAAATTTAAAATCCATTCTCTGGGTGGTAACAAGATAAACAGGCAGAATACTTTGAGCACATCTGACATCTTTAAGCACAGTTTTTGTGATTTTTTGATTCCTGCATGGTTGAGTACATGCTCTTACATGTATTTAGTTCACCATAGTTTCAGAAATGGTGTAAGTATGCACTCTGAAAGGCAGACCTTCTTTACAGTCCCTGATGTCAAGCCTTCCAAAATGGAGCGACTCAACATTGTGAATGCTTAAGCAAGACGGGGTGGCTACTTCAAACAGCAAAACATAGTCTTGAGAGTTTTCCTGTACTTTATCTAAAAATAGCTCTCATAAATACGGAATCTATTAAATATGATTGTTTGCATGTGACACGAGAATGATAAGGTCTGGACAAAACTCAAGAATAGTAGCATTTCAATGGTTAGTATTGTCACGAGAATGCCGTGGTTTTACCATAATGTTTGTAGAAATAAACGGAAATTATGGGGTTCTTTTTCAATTTTGGCTTAGCATCATAATCATGACTCAATGTTTTTTAACAGAAAAAAAAACAGAAAACCCTCACGCTTTATGTTTCCCACTTAACTGCTTTTTCACAACATATACTTTCCTAAGAGATTTTTCTAGGCCTGCACTCTGGTAGTTTTTCCTTTTTTTTTTTTTTCCCTTTTTTTTCCCCCTTCATAAATCACCAGTGAATCTATTGATGGGGAAAGGAAAAGACTGACAGCCCCAGGGAACAAAAGTTCAAAGCAGGGACTGTGTCTTCTTTTGCCTTGTGTACCATGTGGTAAAAGGCTGCAAGAACATGTCTGAAATACCTGCTCTGCCAATGTTCTTCATTTTTCGCTGGACTGTGTCTGGTAGATGATTTTTTGCTTAAAATAAACCCATTTGTGGCCTTATTTCAGTAAGTCAAATTCTGGAATACAAGCATTCATTTTGATATCGTTATTAAGGAACAGCTGTTTTGGTAAACTTTCCCATGTAGAGAAGGCCTTGGGGAGAGGGTAATAGCTCTTTTGGTAGAGATGTGTGATGTGTGCCGTGCATACTGTGAAAAACGCCTGGTCACAGCTTTAGCACCAAGTAGAAAACTTTGGGCTGCTACAGCAGTACTAATAAATAGCATGTCATGACCAATTACTAGGTAAATGAATAAAACTGAACAGCGCATGAAGATGAACCCTCAAGGAGGAATATCTAAAACAATTGAAATAACTAAGTAACTACAGTAGAGTAGTTGCCATTCCACAATAGTTGCTTTAGTTCAATTTCTGATGCTTTAGCAAGACAAATGTTTGTTTCAGTTCTTCACGTGGCTAAGTACTTCCCATAATGTTATCTAGAACTATGGGTTCATGGCAACTGAAGTCCAGAACTGAATCCAGAAATACAGCTGCTCGAAGAATAGATGACATACATAAAACAACTGGCTTTTGAATAGACAGCAATCATACTGCAGTTGGCAATTTTCTGCAGCGAGGCTTACTTTCTGACATCCTCCAGTGTGAATTATTCATCGCAAGGGAGGCAAAACCAAAACAGCTGATGTATGGAAATACATGGAACAACCACACACCTTAGGCTAGAAACCTGCCTAAGCATTCCATTGTGAAATCCTGCACTCTTCCCTTCTGACTAACAAGAAGCAGTTTTTCTAGTTTCCTGTTTGCCTTCTGACAACCAGACTGGCCTTATTATTTCACTATGTGCATCCGTGCTAAATCTATACTGGGAGCTAACTGCCTTGTTTGGAGAAAACAAGTAGGCTCTCTGTATCCTGTCACAGGTACTTAGCCTCCATTCAGCTGAACAGACATTAAAAAAAAGACAACCCTAAAACCCAAAGCTCTTAGAGATACATGATTTTGTGAGCTATTCCACATTTTGCCTGCCACAGGTTAGGTGTTCTGCTACACTGGCAATGCAAGTACTGATTCTTGGGTTTAGAAAGAAGAGATAGAAAGTGCAGACTGGAAAGAAACACTTTGGTCACCGAGTTCAAATACACTACCGTTGCAGGCAACTGTGGAATCGCTGTTAAGATCAAAAAAGTTAAAAAATAAATCCCTTCCTTCTACTGTATGCTGTAAGAGCTCTACCCTCTCCTGCTTCCCCTCAAAATACCCTATAACAAACTTGAGACTTTCAGCAGAGAAGACAAAAAAAGTTCTCCAGAATACAATGTGCTGTACATAAAGAAATGGAAAGACAAGGGATGCTATGGGTCTCTGCACTGGGAAAGGAAATCATCAAGTGAAAATGCCCGGGGGACCTTAGAAAGTGAATACCTCACATAGAATAGAGGAAATCAAAATGTTTCCAGCAGCTGCTCATAACCACAGGGAAAGGTTCCACTAGACCAAAACGTATTGGTCAGTTTTATCTCATAAACATAAGAAAATCTTGACCAGGTAAAATTGAGAATCCTCCAAGATATTAAGCACATAAGTGTGCTTGTACGAATTCCTGATGCTTGAAAGAAAGACAAACACAGATAATTTATCAGAACACAATTTTGCATCAAGAAAAAGTAGAAAAAACAAGGCCAACCACTGCATGATTTTTTTTTTTTTATATATACATATATATATATATAACAGAAGGACAAAGGAAGTGGGAGCCAGCCTATAGCACAGGTAATGTCTGAGCTGGCAATTTGGAATAACCATTGAGGAAAACAAAGGGTTAAGAATCAAACAACAACCTAGAAAATTCCATCTAACTTCTTGACAGGAAAGCAGCAGAGACTTAGGCACTAGCTACCTGTGCCCCTACTGTGCAAACTGTCTACAGAACAGCTAGTGGCTACAAGGGGTAGAAGGAACTTGACCAGAATGTGAGGACTCAAATGGCATTCGCTGCTGTTCCCTGTGGATGACTGGGAGAAACACATGAACAAAAGTTTGAGCTCCTGCCTGACAACCACTGTAGACAAATCTCACATTTCAGAGCCACTGGCTAAACCACGTTCACCTGCAAGAGTGTCAAATCTATACATGTGATTCATCCCTTGCAGCCACTGCTGTGATCAGAAGACACTGGTTCTTCTCCAAAGCCAAGAGCAAACCTTGGAATACTGTTCCTCCCACACTCCACTTCTGGTATGCAAACAGTTCCTCTAGCAACATGTATGGGATATCTCCTTCCACTTAATCTGAGAAGGATTACCATTGCTGCTTTTGGTCTAGTGAGAGAAGTCCACTACAGAGATCTTAAAACACATTGTTCAGACCTCCACAACAGCATAGACTGAAGGTCTTGGAGTTTGCAAACTACAGAATTTGATTTTCCAATGTTATTTATGTTGGTTATTTAATTTACAGTATGAGAAAGTGCACTTTAAAACAGATCCAACAGTTTATATAGCACATTTATAGGACAACATGTAAATTGTAAGGTGCAGGTGTTTCATGTTTTGGTAACCTAACCACAGTATTATACTTTCCCTTTGGAATTTGTTCTTAAAGCATAAGATGCTATTGTCCTAAAACAACTTATCTCATCTCTTCTGAAGCTTGTAATCTTAAAACAGAAGCAGGAAAAGGAATCACATCCTTATTCAGTCTGTATCAGCCAGACTAAGGCAAAATATCCTCAGAGGCAGGTTAATTTAAGTCTTGGGCTGAATGAAAGGGACCTCCCACACTATTGGTTGTGCTGCCTGAACATGCTGTAATTTTTAGCTGTCAGGTGATAAAAATAAACCATAGCTGGTAATTTCTTCACACATACAGATACACTGAGAAGAAATTCTCTGTATGTGCTCTTTGTGTGACACTGCAGGCTGCGATGTACACAGCCTTTGTCACTTAAAGAAGATGGGTGCAGGAGGAACTCGCAAAATTACCTCTGCCACTCTACCAGAAAGGCATTTGGGATAACCTTAAGATTTCTTTCTCTAACAAAAGGTCTACTAAACAGAACGTGCTTAGTGCTAAACTTGAACATGTGTTTATTGCTACCCTATTTTAGGCTAATTAGACACACAAATGCATTTATTCTTCTATTGTAAAGCTCCTGGTAAGGACTATTGTTTCCACTACAGCCTTTATGATTCTGAATTTTCCAAAAGTTAGTATTTTCAACCTATTACATTTATATTTCCAGGGAATATAAAAAAAGTCAAAGTCATGTTGCCAATATAATGCATGATTCGGAACTCAAATGACAAGCAGTGTATACAGTTCAATAGAGTTTTTTCAAAAGTAAAATTAATCATTACTTATGTTGCTTCTTTTCAGACATACAAACCCAAATTACATTTTGTAAATATGGATCGATTACTGTGCTATTTATCTGAAACGGATTCATAACATTCTGGAATGGTATCACTACTTTTTCTATGAAACCACACATTTCTCTGTTAAAACACACTTTTAATGCATGCCAGGCAAGTCAATTAATGTAGGGTCCTCTGACATTCAATATCTTTTATATTTCAGAATAATTTCCTGTCTATTCTGCACCTACATGGATATTAAAACATGCCACATGCTTCAATAGAATGGCACTACTTAAAATAAAATGCCCTAAACCCACTGATAACATGAAAACTTTAACAGTTACTTAGCTTATACTATTTAGTCACTTAGGGTACAAGTGAGCTTCATTACAGAGATGAAATGAAAGGACTCATCACACAAATCCAACCTAATCTAAATCATGACCTGTCCTAGCCATCTAAATTAAACCTGCAATATTTTTAAAGTTCAGACTGATTCTAGCAAGAAATTAAGTTTATTTTCTCTGTTGTCAGGTTGCTGTCCTTTCTGTTCCTGCACTCTTCTGCTCTGTTAAACTTCCCTTTCCCTGAGTAACCGTGGCACACACCTTTCAAAATGTATTCCTCCCGCCATTTTGACTGTTAATTTGGCTGTCCACCATGCAGTCTTATACTTCGTGGAACTTCCTGAGTTCTTCACATTTGTGAAAAAATCACAGAAGAGCAGAGGCGGAAGAGCTGAGTAGCTAGCAAGAGAGCTCACAGACACTTCTTTCAGAAATAAGCATCAGGAAACGTAAAGATACAGTACAGAAGTAGTGTACAGAAAAAAAGAAAAAAAAAACCAGTACAGATGTTTTTCTGAGCACCTCTTTCAGGCTGTAAAGCCTCAAGACAAAGGCTTTACAGATTTAACATAGAATTGCAACATTAGACTCCCTTCAGCGCATGCAGAACAATGTAAGTAGTACAGACCATGAAGAAATGTTCTATTAAAGCATTTCTTTTATGATGATATAAATAGTTCCAAAGCAAAAATAATAGGTCTGGAAGAAAGAAAATATGTTAAGCAAAGACAAAACATGCATTTTAAGAAGCTCCCTTACTACATAATTTCTTCTTTTTTATTTAATTTTTTGGTAAGCAAGAATAAAGAATAATAAGAATGGGCAAATTTTGATGCCATCAGCACATCCCAAGTCCCATTGATTTCAGCAGGACAAGTGCTGTAATAAGCACTGTCAGGCACTCAGAGTACAAAGCTTCCATTTTTAAATCAAGCACTCATTGTCCATCTTACCATTGCTGGAAAATACTGAAGATTTGCATGCTTTTATCACATACTTTAGACAAAAGCAGTAAGAACATTTTTAATACAGATTTATACCATGGCTAAAGACTACAGTAATTCTCTCGAATAGTGATTTGGAGGGAAAATGATTCCTCATCTAAAACCACATGACCTGAGGAAATGACAGAATCATTATTACTTCTTTTTAACTTTGCCTAACCATGTACAAAGGGCGATAATATTCACAGAATGAATTCTGAATAACCTGAGAACCTCTTTCAGGTTCAGCAGGAGAATTCAGTTTTTCTACAAAGCCTTTTTTAGGCTTTGAACAAGACAACATTCAAAGACACAATTTGTGGAGTGTATCTTCCACGGAGTACACTCAGTGGCTATTTTCTGTAGTATTTTTTATGAAAGACAGTTTTCCAGAATGGGAAATGGTATGCTGATGTGTGTGTCAGCAATACAGCATTCCCTGAATACAGTTTGAACTTGATTCACAAAACACTTATCTCCATTCGTTTCTGTTAAAATCTGTACATATGGACAGATACAGAATTCTGGAAATTAATCTGATGTTACCTTTGTATCCTAAGAAGTAGATTGTAAATCAATAGGGGTTCAGTCAGAAGGAATAGGCTCTGCATAAAACGGAGTATGATACTGGATTTATTAGATCTGTTTTAGTATTCACTAGAATTTTGGAACATATTTTCACTTGACAAATGGCCAAGGTATATACCTGAGAAAGAGACTAGTTAGTTAAATGCAGTCACCTACTAGCATTAATATGCATGTGGAAGTTACCATTTCAAAAAAATTAATTATTGTTAAGTGTACTTAATTTCAGCTTATTCAATGGAGTGTTTACACTGTACTGAAAACAGTTCCTAAGCCTTTTACACCTAGATCGGTACAATTGTATCTGTTTAAAATCAAGTGTGACTGTGGTCAGCAAAGTGACTAAATAAAAATGGCACCTTCCAACAACCTTACTCTTGGTCTGCATTGAGTCATAGCTGCTTTTCCTGCTTCTACTTTTCTGTGATTAAAATATATTTTTTACCACTTTCAATTCCTGGTAGTTGAGTAGAATCAACACAGCTGTGGGAAAATGAGCTAGATTCTTTTCAATTTATATAAGATAAGCAGATTTACTAGCTAACCTCTGATTCTTTAATCTTTATTATCTGTGATATGGTGTGATCAGAAAAAAAGCAGCTTTACTTTAGAACACAGGTCAGGTTTTCAGGCTGGCTGCATTGAAGCCCCTCAAAAGAACAAATGCAATATAAAAAGTCTAAGAGACAATGAAAAACACAATCTTCATTACACTACAGCTACAGCTACTTAAAAGCCATATTTTAAGCATTTTCCCACATAAAATCTGTTGAAAAAAATCACTAGTATTTGATACCTTGAGTGTTTGATTACTGGACTCATCCAAAATACATTTTTTATTAAATAAACCAGTAACGTTCGTATTCACTTCCTTTCTGGAGGCAATGACTAGTGATTTAGCTTTACATACCTTAGTATTTCCATTTCTAGAAAAACTGATCAAAATACCAGTGCTAATAGACACTGTGCTGCGAAACGGAGTGATCTAACACCTAAACACCTAAGCAGACCTGCCAGACTGCATAGCATTGAATTACATCTGGGCAAATGAATACTCAATTGACAGTGCTGCACACATAAAATGGCCTGGAAATGAACATTTTGCAAATGACGTACAAGATTTGCACTGAGACAGATAAAGACGAAAAGAAACAGGACCTAAACCTGTTTATATCCTGAATAGTGCACACAAAACTGTGTCATATAAATACGTTGAGAAAGGATGGCTGAAAAGCCATGAGACTTCTTCAGTGACACCCCTTTCTTCATTATACTATATACTGATAGCTTTGTTTCTGTTCCTAGGCTAGCTATGCTCCCCAGTAATATAATAGGCAAACTTCCCTGTCTGCAACAGTGTCTTTACAGAGATACCAGTTCTTACACGTCTTTGTAAAAAGCTTTCATACCTTCTGAAGAAGAATGGTGTACGTGCTAGGTATTAAATCTATTAATTGAATTACAATGTAGAAACCCACACATTGGCCAGGAGAGTTGGCTATTAGCCATCAGACTACTTCTGCTGGCCTGCTTTGCGCTCTGGTATGTACAAGATACTCTTGAGCATGTGTGCCTGTGAATATATGCCTGAGAGAGAGGGACAGAAAGAGAAAGGCGAAATGACAATGTGCACAATAGATCTCAATGAAAACAAGAGCTAAATCAATCTGGGTTGCCAAGAGACCTAATATTCTATTGTGATCAAAATAATGCCAAAGGAAATAGAGAGGTCAAGCAGCAGCAGCAAAAAATTTATCATCAGTCAGGGTACGAAGATCAAAAATAAACTCTTAAGAATATTGTTTCACAGCGCAGAGGACAGTGTCCAGCCTCAGAGGAAGCCAAGAGACCTTCTTTGAAAGATATTGCCACATTTGCAATGTGTTACAATCACTAAAATAAAAAAAAAGAACAATGATCGAATATTAGATGGCAACACACTCGATCTTCTATTGGGAACAGATTTTTTTTCTTCAAATCTGGACTGATAATTGTTCTACTTTGTGGCATTATTAAGAAGTTCTCCACCATCAAAGAAAGATTAACAATGTGAGAACCCAGAGGGATTAGAGAATCAAGAAAAACTGTAACTGTTTAGACCAAAGATTTGGCAAAACATAATAGTGCCTTGAGGTGTTGGAGCATAAAATGCCGAAAGTATTTGTAGCTTGAGAATTGTGACAGGCTCAAGATTTGGAATTACAGAATTGTTAGTGTTGGCAGCTTTGTTAGAGGGCAGCTGACTCACAATGATCTTAATTTTGTTCTCAAAGTGGGATGTGAACAGTTCACAAAGTTCTGTTGATGGAGGAAGAGCCAGATTAGACAGCTTCCCTGCAATAAAAAGTTACAAGAGAGTAGGGCAGTCTGCCCGTTCAGCAATTAAGCTGGAATAATAAGCAGATCTGGGTTGTTTCAAAACATCTCTGTACACATTTGTATGGTCCAAGTCTGTAAGTGTACATGCAGTCAAGAAGTCAAGAAGTCCTCAAACAGCATTTAACTTGCAGCCCAGAACATTCACTTTTGAGTACATCTGCCAAAAAGAAGTCTACAGAAGTGGTATGCCCTTTAGGACATTATGAGGATGGTGCAGCTATTATATATGTACGAGAAAATCTGGAACTTCCTGAAACAATCAGTAGTATAACAGGAAGCTGCTTTTGTCTGGCAGACAATTACATTTAGTTAAAAATGAATAGAAAGGTAAGGTATCACAAATGTTATTTAAGATTTACTCAGACTTTATTGCATTAAGATTTTTTTAATTTGGCCAAGAATAAATGGTGGGAACAAATAAAAAGAAATAGTGTCAGTTAACACCACCTTCACAATTTTTCTCTACAAACCCTCTTATCAATATCACTAACATAGCAGATGGCTATCCTCCAGATGAAGAAACCAAGCTAGTGAAAAAACAGGTCTCGATCCTACATGGAGTAGGTATAGGTTTAGACTTCATACATAAAAACGTATTCTTTGGAATCAATGGAACAAATGTCATGTGAACAGCTAAACATATGTGCGGTATTTGGGGGGCTTTTGTTATTTGTCCCAGGATACAAACATAATTGTTATGAAACAGAATTAGGACACCAGAATCTCCTATTACCACTGCCTCTGCCTTTTACAGCCAACCACAAATAGAGATTGCACTGTCACATTTCATTCCCAGCAGCTGAAGAACAGATGACTTTATAAAGCACTGTCCACACCTCTGGCACTTCTGAGGTGACAATCTGTGTCAGAACAGCTTTATTTATATTGTTTTCCTTCAAGTGGGCTGTCTCAAAAGTTGATTAACTGGTGTTAAACTTTAAAGATAAAAGGGATGAGAATTATGAAGTATGAGGGAAAAATCAGACATGCTGAAAGAGTATCTGAAATGAGCTCAATAATAAGGGGNGGGGGGGCGGGGGACGTGAAAGTTAACCTGCCTTACAGAAGACATGGAAAGAAGGTTCCTGCACCATACGGGAGGCAGGCTAGTGCCTAGACAAGAAACATGACCAGGAAAAAAAGTTAGTGCAACCCCTTAAAATGTTACCATTGCTGATCATGTAGGACGGAGGCAGATTGACAACACAGGAAAAGAGATTTACTTTATTCCGTGGCTGCATCTTCTATGGCAGGTCTGTCCCAAACAGCTCATGATCTCAACTGATCTTTCAGGAAGTCCCACAAAGACAGACAACTTGATTTAGACTACAGAAAGCCTGTTCTGTAGAGGAATTCTGGGCTGTCAGAGGATACTGTACAACCTGTAACTTTAACATTCTTGGTGATTTTGACTCTATGCTTCAGCTATTGCTTTATTTCGATTATGGCATTGAAATAAATAGAAAGCTTAAACCTGGAAAACAAATTCAAACAGCAATTCATACACCATCATTAGACATATCAAAAATTGTTCCAACACAGTAAGAGTGCCTCTCTATCACAAGGGGCATGAGTCTGGGAGACCAGATCCAGGAGTCCTAGATATTCTTCAGCTATCTTTGGTTGCTGTATGAAGTATGTGGTATGTACATGCAATAATAACTCACAATGAACTAGTGACATTCATCTAGGGAGGACGGAGCACAAAGACCACAGCTTCATCTAAAAGCCTGAGAAAAACCGTGCAGTGGTCTTACCTAATTACAACTGGTAGTAGCCATAGTACTGCAGCATTCAGACCATTTATTTTATGAATTTCACAGTGGAAAGTCATTCAACAGAATGTGGTCCAGAAGTGAATTGATTTCCTTTGCCTTGCCCTTAAATTTGATGAATAGAGCCTTGGTAAAGCTATTGAAAGTCCTATTTGTGGCAGCTAGATCACGGAGTACAATGTTGTTTTTGGAGCTAACTCTGAGACTGGGACATTGAGGATTTGGGGGGTTAACTACATATTGCAAAATCTTTCCTAAATTGCCTCCACATTCATGTAGGTTTTGCCTTGTTTCTCTTACGCTTTTTCCGTATTAATTACTAGCAGAGAATTCTTCAGTTACTTCTGCATGATGAAGAAGAGGATAACATGTTGCTGTTTGTTCTATTTTAAGAAATGGAGCAATTTACTTCACCCTCAATGGCTTCAGTGTTTATTTTTGTAAGATTAAAGACAGAGTGCATATGGCAGTAATTCTGGTATTTCTTCTTGTGGATGAATCACACAGAACAGTCAGATGCATTGGGAAGTCATATTACTGTGTATTTTATCATCAAGAAAGGGTTGTAAGCAGTAAGTGATAGAAGTTCAAACTCTCAGTAAAAACAGAAGGTTAACAGAATCATGGAACGTTTGAGGTTGGAAGAGACAGCTGAAGGTCATCTTGTCCAATCCCTTGCTCAAGCACGGACACTTACAGCCAGTTGCCCAGGCCTGTGGCCAGGCAGCTTTTGAATATCTCATAGAATGGAGACTCCACCA
This sequence comes from Himantopus leucocephalus, assembly GCA_003993805.1. Lineage (NCBI taxonomy): Eukaryota > Metazoa > Chordata > Aves > Charadriiformes > Recurvirostridae > Himantopus > Himantopus leucocephalus. The sequence goes on from RSEF01000031.1 coordinate 66,198,010, forward strand.
CCTCCCTGGGCAACCTGTGACAGTGCTCAGTCACCCTCGCAGTGAAAAAGTATTTCCTGACGTTCAGAGGAAGCCTCCTGTATTTCAGTTTGTGCCTGTTGCCTCTGGTCCTGCCATGGGGCACCACTGAAAAGAGCCTGTCTCCATCCTCTTTGCACTCTGTCTTCAGGTATTTATAAAATTGGTGAGATCCCCCTGAGCTGTCTCTTCTCCAGGATGAACAGTGCCAGCTCTTCAGCTTTTCTTCACTGGAGAGATGCTCCAGGCCCTTCATCATCTTCATGGCCCTTTGCTGGACTGTCTTTGGTATGTCCATGTTTCTTGTCCTGGGGAGTCCTGAACTGGGGTCCAATCATCCATTCCAGCATTAAAACGGCACTAAATACTTTTAAAATTAAAATTATGCCAAATAGTAGCTGGTTTTCCTGATTTGGTATGTTAACTAATAATAGAAATTAATAATGTAACTGTGATGCTACAGGGAAGAGTTCTGAAGAGGAACTGTGTTGTTGAATTAGTCAATTGTCTTTGCAATGCTTTGGAAAGAAAAATACAAAAGCATTTACATATCTGTTGAGTGGAAAGGAAATAGGTACGGAGAGGTCCAATAGACTATGAGATCCTAGAACTGAGTCTGTGCTAGATGGCTACCTGCAATTTTTTAGGGTGCATCTACATGTTCTGTTTAATCTTACATGACAGCAGGCATCTCTCACTATCCCACTTTTCTACTGTCCGTCATTCCTTCACCAATGTAAAACTGCATCTATTAATTATGCCCCATCTATTAATTACATGCCTTATCCCTGGAAACATTCAAGGTCAGGTTGGACAGGGCTCTGAGCAACCTGAACTAGTTGACGATGTCCCTGCACATTGCAGGAGGGTTGGACTAGATGTCCTTTAAAGGTCCCTTCCAACCCCAACTATTCTATGATTCCATGATTCTATGATTATGAGCCTTTGGAGCTATTCTGGTTCACTGATCCACGAAGATAACTAACCTATAAAAAAGAAGGGTATGTTCTCTATCAGATCAGCAGGTTTATCTGACTCATTGCATAGCTGTATGATTATTTCATATGACATAAAGGACTGTATAGAGCCACCTGTGATGCACAGAGAGAAGACAGAATGGGATCACCTCTTTTTGGCAATAGCCCACAATTAGGTCAGATTAGGTGCAACATAAAAGGGATCCTCACAGTGCAATAAATAAAGTTTCTGAATCTGGCTCATCCTGTTGCACCCGTAAGGACTCCCATCAGTTTGTTTTTTTATACCACATCACAGACCCTCCTCCCCACAGTCAGACTTCTCGCTGATAATAGCATCTCATGGGCTATGTGCTAGGCACTGTACCATCTCCAGTTCTTACATATCAGTTTCCCTCTCCAATGACTGGAGAAAAGGCCTTGAATAAAAAAAGATTAAGGAGCATACACTATGAAACAACAAAAAACAATGTGCAGCTCCAGTTACAGAGAAAGAGGATAATCTTCTCATCAGTGTTATTCATTGCCCAATCCTTAATAACGTACAGTAACATGCAGGGGCCTAATGTAAAATGGGGGGCTAGTATTGTCACAAGCGAGTACTCAGACTTGCTACCTTTTCCTCTCCAGTTCTATCTACTGCAGAGATCTTCTGTGAAAAGCTTTCTGAGTAATTATGAGTAAACACAAAAGGTTTTGATCCAATGGCCCTTCCCCTGAAATTCAATGGGAAGTGCTCCTTTGATGACCTCTGGATGTAATGCTATAACGACAGCCTCATAACTGCAGATATGTTGAAGTTACATGTCAGGCTGATGAAACCATGAAAATTTTTGGGAACTCTCGTCTTGCTGAATCATGGTGGTTCTTGGCCCCTAGACATTACATTCGGTAAGGGAAAAAGGGGTCAGTAAAAGCAGCTGAACTACAAAACCAGCTCCTTATCTACAGTACTCGTCTCTTAGGCTACTGTTCTGCCATGCTGAAAGAAGAGCAAGATAGTTCTGTTATTAGTTTTTAGGTGTTTCTTGGCTGGCAATTTCTGAAACACCTACTTCAGTCCTGCAGAAAAAAATCCTGTGGTCTCCAAAGTGTATTCCAGTCTAATCAAAGTGATTTCTCCCTGTTTCTCTACATTTTTTTCGAAGTCCAATATTGCTACTCCTGTTTCCTATGTGGTTGAACCAAGGCAAGAAAACAGAATTAAATAAAAATTAAAATAATGGAAATCATAGAATCATAGAACGGATAGAGTTGGAAGAGACTTTAAAGATCATCTAGTTTCAACCCCCCTGCCATAGGCAGGAACACCTCCCCCTACACAAGATTGCTTAAAGCCCCATCCAGCCTGTCCTTGAACACTTCCAGGCACGGGGCATCCACAACTTCCCTGGGCAACCTGTTCCAGTGTCTCACCACCCTCCCAGTAAAGAATTTCTTCCTAACATAAGTCTACTCTCTTTCAGCTTAAAACCATTACTCCTCGTCCTATCGCTACACTCTCTGATAAATAGTCCCTCTCCAGCTTTCTTGTAGGCCCCCTTCAGACACTGGCAGGCTGCTATCAGGTCTCCCCTGAGCCTTCTCCAGGCTGAACAACCTCAACTCTCTCAGCCTGTCTTCA
>RSEF01000031.1:66208434-66233450 GCA_003993805.1 Himantopus leucocephalus
GGGGGGGGGGGGGGGGGTCGGGCCCCGCAAAGGGTCGGGAAGAGCCGGCCGGCAGGGGCCGAGAGCCGGTGCCGGTCGGGGGCCGGTGCCGGTCGGGACTCGCCGCCCTCCGGCGTCCGCCCCGCACCCCCGCGCCGCGATCCGGCCCCTGGGGCAGCAGGCTGGGCTCGGCCCCGCGCTCCGCAGCGAGTATTTAGAACAGATAAACAAATAAATAAAAGGAACCCGAGGGGTAAAGTGCATCTGTGTTTCGNCCCCCCCCCCCCCCCCCGAAAGCCTGCCGCAAGTCAGGCGCGAAACTGCGATTAATTTCGCAAAAAAAGAGATTGATGCCAGCTTGTCGATGAGGAAACTGAGGCACGAAGAACCCGCGACCCCTAGGAAAGCGCCGGCCCTCAGGAAAGGAGAGGAAAGGGTACTGTCTCACCCAGCCCACCCTCCCTCTTAGCTGGGTACCCGGGCCCAGCGAGGGACGCGGGGCCAGCCGCAGTGATTTATACTCGCAAGTGAGTAATACCGTGTGAAATGATGGCCACTTACACCGGATACCTGCATGCTTGCGGTGAATTATGAAGCAAAAGGTCAGAGGCCACCCTTCTTTAATACCAGCAAACTGCAGGTATCCAGTGTAACTGCACCTTTGAAGCATATTATTGCTGAGACAAAACATGTATTTCTTCCGTTTATTGTTACAGCTGCTTTGCTGGTTAAAACACTGTGTTGGACCCTACCTTTCACTGACAAAAGCTGTCTCTCAGATTTCCTTTCAAATATGCAGTAGTAGTGTTACTTAGGTTGGAGACTGTTTAGAATTGTATTTTGGGGGCAATGATGTGTCCTTTCCCTTTTGCTAAGGTTTAGTACTTTTAAGCGTACTCACATGGAATTATAGTGCTGGCACTACACTGTGTTCATTTTTATGGAGGCAAATAAGTGATAACAAATTACACTTCTCCCAAAAGAGCCATACCAAACAGCTCCACTAGGAAATAGTTATATTTTTTTTTCTTGCTTCTTCCTTGCCTTAATCCTCCCATCTATAGAGTGGCAAGATACAAAGTGAGGAACTGATCTCCTTCCGAAAAGTCTGGCTGCATCTGGGCCTGCAATGGAACATTCCTGCTGACCTTACCTTCCACGTCTCCTGATTTTATCAGGAGACACTGCTCTGGCTGCAATCCTTCTTCCTTTTTCTGTTTTCAGCAACTCCCTCAATTTTCTCACATTTCTTGCTTCTCCTTGTCTTGATTTGGGGCTTGACTGTTGCTATTACAGCCAGTGGAAGTATTAACTTCAGCAGTCCTTGGAGGAGGCCTCTACTCACATGGTACTCACAGGAGGAGACCTGTGCTCTCTGAGGCTGAAATAGGAGGAAGGGCACAGTACGGCTCTCCTTGTCGCCCTGTGTGGCAGTCCTCTGGAAAGCTCATGCTTGTCCCACCACGTCCCTTTTATGTGAACTTCCCACACCTGTGGCGGTCTTAATGGTTGCCATCCAGTTTGGAGACCCTAGTGATGTCAGTGGACCACAACACTCTCCCTCTCAAAAAAATCTCTTCTCTTCCATGTATTATTAGGCAAGTTGGTGTACTGCGTCACGTCCTACTTTGCAGTATTCATGAAGATGATGCTGTTGATCCTTCCTGTGAGGCAGGATAGTGTGCAAGTCTTGAAGTTCCTTCCCTTGTCCACTGAGGCAGAGGTATCCACTGCTTACAGTGACTGTCTTTGAATGGGTGGTATAATATTATTGAAAGCGTGCTTGGGTAGAAGCCTTCCATGTATCATTACACAAAAGTTAGTCACACAAGAGGAAAAATGCGTATCAACTTTTTACTCAAGGCATTGTAAAATATGTCTAGTTGGGCTTCCACTTCTTTTAACATTTATGAGATTTTTTTTAAAAAAAAAACTATTTGTACAATTGCATAAAAACATTGCATAGATGTATAAAGCATGAAACTAAGAAGGATTTCAGTACTGCTTAGTATTAAAGACAGACTCTTCCCTCTCATCAACAAGACATAAGCCAAAACAGTTTCAGAAGATGTTCCGCTTTCCAAATTTTCAGCTTTGGCAGGACAAAGGGAAAAGAACACAGCAGGAGATCAGATACTGCCGCTGCCAAGCATTAAGACATTACCAGTGTTTTTGGATAGTGGAAAATAAATATCACTATGTATGACTTTCTGGACGGGTAAATGACAGTGACACAGGTTTCGTTTATACTCCCAGTCAATTTCTTAATTTCTTTTCCTTGAAAAGATAGAAATACAATGTTTTATCCACATTCATGCACACATATTTTCAGGAGGAATTGAAGAAATCCTTGTTCTAGGCAGGTATGGAAAGTTGTGCGCATGAAAAATTATGCATATCTGGTGGCAGGATGCAGGAAATGGATACTGAAATTGCCTGAGCGGAGTCATGAAGATGCCTTAGCGTGTTTAACCTAAGTTGCTACAGAGACATGGTGTCTCCAATAAAGCCATTAATAATCAGGTAGTTGGGAGGAGAGTTATGCATCTAGAAGATAGTCAAACAGTGCAAACAGGTCGGATTCAAGGGCCTGCCCTGGGTGCTAATTGACATCATGGTTAGACATCCTCTCCTAATCCCCTCGGTTCTCCTGTCAGATGTTTTCTTTCTAACTTGCATGGTAAGAGGCCGGATTTGTTTAAAGTGTACTCACATACCAACCTGTTTGAGGTTGTTTTTTTTCCTTTTTTCCTATTTGAGATCCTTTCCCGTATGATCTCCAATGCCAAACTCCAGTGCAGACCCTGAGATCTTTGGATATGCCAAAAACACAGGGTTTCTTGATGACTGGTTTTGAAAAGGAAAGAAAAGATGTTGTGGTGATACCTCACTTTCCAAACTAGCTGTGGAAACAACAACAACAAAAAAACCCAGCATGTACTTGCTGCCTTTTATTCATCATGCCTGGGAATGGCTGTAGGAATATTTGCTGCATAATAATCTTCTCTCAGGACTAGCCAGAAACCTTGTCCCTGGGGTCCTGCAAATCTTGTCCTCCAGCCACCTCTAACTGACGTGGCTGAGCGAGCAAAACCCCTCTGCAGTTGCGGCTTAACCCAACAAAAGAGTCGTTTTTCGACAGGGATTATATTATTAAGGAAAGGCTTTAACCCTCCAGCCAAAAGGCTTTTTTTTTTTTTTTTTTTNTTTTTTTTTTTTTTTTTTTTTGCCAATCTAAGCACGGTCCCCACCAGGGGGCTGTGTCCCGTAGCTGCTCTATTGTGCTGCAGTGCCGGCAAGGGCTCTTCTCTCCTGCTATCCTGCCCTTACCCTGCGTGACATGTTAGGGATGGCATGGGGCAAGTTCCTTACGACGGCCTTCTTCTGCAGGGGCACCCATCAGAGTAATGCAGAACTCGGGGCTTGCTTCCTTGCTTGCCGCTAAGGTCCGTGATCGATGTTACGGGTAGAGAACTTGAACCGACCAGCACTGAGTAGGGACACATGCGTTACCTGCAAGGCTCGAAGGTGTAACGATTTTGAGGGAAATTATTACACATGTAACTTTCAAATATTTCATATTGCTGAATGCGTCATTTTCGTATGGTACAATTTAAAAGAGGATGACAGGAAATAGTGTTTAGAAAGGGTGTCTAAAATTGGAGAATGCAAATAGAGGCCATTTTTTGGAAATGCAGCTTCTATTATCCTTTAGCAGCTTTTACAGAATAGACAGGAAGGTTTTGCTTTGAAGGCTCTGTAGTAAAGAGGCCAACATAATACATAGTGTATCCACCTCAGAAAGAGGAACAGCTGAGTCAGTGCCCCTGAGAATTGAAACTGTGGTTACAGGCAATCTAGCAAGTCTAAATCTGTGGCTTACACCAAGAAGCTCCAGCTTCTATAGTGAATACTGTACTTTATTTTTTTAAGAATGGGTGTAGGTCGTATAAAATTATTAGGGGAAAGATCTAGGACTTGCTACATGAGTACTATGGCATAGTTATTTTTTTTTCCTTTGTATTTCTGGAATAAATTTATATGAAACTGAGCTACAGAAGTGAAACGTGCAGAAGACGGTAACCTATTTCAATAGATTTATTGTTATGTTAACTCAGCATACCTCCAGAGAAATGGATTTTCTGAGCATGAAACATTTTCCTGGAAGTTGTACATTCATGGCATGTGCAATAGTGTGCAGTGGAAATATTTAACCAAAATTTTCTTTGCTCAAAATAGACAAATCACAGTAGGATCTCCCCAAAATAGAGAAACATCATTCTTTATTAAGAGCTGTTAGGGAAACCAACATTTTTACAAACTGGGCTTTTTCATGGGAGCTACTCACAAAACCAGGCATGTTGGTTTTGTTCTTAGCCTCAGCTACAGGTAACAGGCAAAGAACGTGCAGTCCTATTCAATAAAAATTTTCAAACGTGTGCTAGGATTCAGTAACATTTGCTACACAATTTCTATTTAAAGATTAGATTCGTCTATAAGAAAGTGAATGTCCATGCATGCTCTGATTTGTCGTTCATGGGGTTCTGTTTTATTTATTTTATTTTCTAACAGACAGGCATGCAAACACATGTTGATGTTAAAAAGTAGAGTGAATGTTCATTTAAAATAAGGATGAAATTAAATCCCGTTCTGATTAAACTGTTGGGCTGAGCTGTGGAAAGGCAAACGAGGGGGACTTGTAAGGTGTTATGACTGTGTTTTGAAATGTCTCACCGAAACACACGGGGATGGTTTAAATGGGCTATTTGTATTAGTCAAAAAATTAATCTTAAAAAACTGTGTTAAAATAAATGAGTCTTGGCAGGTCTGTGAGCACACCGGGCTTGCAAAATGTCTGCAGGGTTTTGGGATTTCTTATGAAGGGCTTTGGCGAGATTAGGAAAACCATCCTAAGCAACGTGCAAAAGGGCACGGTGTGTGTGAGTGCTGAGCTGCTGTGAAATGGTAGGAAAAGTAGAGGGATCTGCACGACCGTGCCTGTGGCAGTGACCATGGTGGTGGCCAGCAGCACCATATTGAATGTGTTTTCCCCTCTTTGCCTCACAGGATGTGACATGTGTGCCGATAACCGCAACGGCGAGTGCCCCATGCACGGGCCCCTCCACTCCCTGCGCCGTCTGGTGGGCACCAGCAGTGCTGCCGCAGCAGCCCCTCCGCCCGAGATCCCAGAATGGCTGCGGGACCTGCCCCGGGAAGTGTGTCTGTGCACCAGCACAGTGCCTGGCCTGGCCTACGGCATTTGTGCGGCGCAGCGGATCCAGCAGGGCACCTGGATCGGGCCCTTCCAGGGCGTCTTGCTCTTGCCAGAGAAGGTTCAAGCAGGAGCCATCAGGAACACTCAGCATCTCTGGGAAGTAAGTTGTCATCTTTCCTTCCTTGTCAAATTTGATTGTTTTGAATTAGACATTGAGTGTAATTGTACGTAGTACTAGCACCATTCACTAGCCGTGAAAATAAATCAACATGATTTAAGGAAGCTGACCCATCAGATTTGAAAACGTAGCCGGTGGAAGAAAAAGCCTTGTGGCACTAGGGGTAGCCAGAAAACCAGTGGACGCCTCAGAGCTCCAAATGGTTTGCATAGGAAGAGCAGATTGTTGCAGGTGCTGTAACGCGGAATAGACAGACATGGCCAGAGAAGGCTGAAGGTTACCACACACGGTGCTCTTTACATTTTGACCCGAGTAACAAGAGCTGATGGAGCTCTCAGGTCACAGTACTAGCTGTATCGTCTTAGTCTAAGTAGCACATGTGGGTTGAGACGGCGTATTGTACCACGGCTGTGGCCTACAGACAGTCCGAGAAAGCTGCTGAAACAAGTGCAGGAGCTCATTCTGCAGCCCTGCTATCCACACAGTGGAGGTGTTAGTGCTTGTTCACAATTTAGTTCAGCTCTGGTGCTGCGCTGACCGTGCACTCCCCTAATGATGCTTCCAGTGCTTTTGTGTGAAAGCCACTTTCAGCTCTCTGAAGATGTTAATTTTTTTTGTATTTGTCACCATCTTAGAGAGGATAACAGTGATAATTGATATGAACACATTCAGGGCATGATAGTTTGATTTGGTTTGTGGTGAACACAGACTGTGGTTTGGCAGAACAGATCGTAAACCCGCTATTGTATTCCTTTGGCCGTACAGGGACATCCATGGCTGTCACTGTTTGTGACCGTGTATGTTTTCTCCAGTGAAGCAGTGGAGTTTTGTGCTTAGGTATAGTTTGTACACAGATGCTAGCAACAGCATCGTGTGGTAAGTTAATTTAGAAAGCAAAGACAGTATATGCTCATTTTACACAGAGACCTAAAAATTAATAGGGAACACGTATAATCCCTGTGTGTGTCGGTACTTCTTATTTACAGCAACAACCTCCTGTCTGCCTAGTCTTTTGCCATTCATTTCTTCTTTGCTTTGTGCTGGAAGGTGTCATTTCTCAGTTCTGCTTAGTTCTCTGTAGCTGCAGCTTCTGCCCACTTCAAGTCAAACTGCTACAGAGAGTCAGCAGAAACGTGCCCGTAGTTCTGCGGGTGACATTTACTCATCTAGGCCAAATCTGAATCTTCATAATATAAGGGGGTGTGCTTGCTGGTTAGAAACCAACAAGGAGTCCATGAAGATGCAAAGAGTGTTTTTGCTGTCTTCAGTGGGTATACAGTAAAAGTGAAAGGATTTTTAAAAGATATTTGGTGTTGTGGGGCCAGCATGTTGTGTATAGCACTTGTTCACACGCAAACCCATGAACCTGAGGTTGTGAGCTCTTTGGGACTGATGATTACCTCTTTTAATCATTATGTTCTATTTTTGCATGCTATCTAATATGTGTGACTTCTTTCTATGAGTAGAAACTCCTATGCATTTCCTAAATGCAAACAAATAGTGAATAACACATCAGGGTCTTTGTCTCAAAGTATTTACCCAAAAGAGTCAATGTGCCGAGAGGGAGATTTTCACATTAAAGAGTAAAAGATCAGTCTCAGAACACTCCTAAATGCACTCAGTAAAACTGGATGACTTGCAATCATTAAGAGTTTTGTTGCTGTCTTGTGTGGGGATGCAATTTCTCTTGTGTAGCAGGTATTAATAAATCAGACTTAAATCAGTTCCTACCAAAGCCCAGTGATTATAATGAGAGCCTTTTGGGATATGTTATTAATCAAATATTTTTTTATGGAACACTCTGTAATGATGTTGGAGGTTTTATTTTCACTGTTAAGAGGCGGTTTGTGGTTTAAACTACGCTAATTAATGGAATATAAAATAATAAAATAAGCTTGACAGCTCATCGAGTTACATAAAACATTGAAATTTAGCTAAAATAAATGAAGCTAGAGAATTTTACATTAACCTTAAATATTTACATTTTCAATTTAAATTATTTTTATTATGAATCAGTTTTATGCAAGTTAATTTGCAAATATTGATAATATCATTTTTAAATAGGAAAGATTTTTTTATTCTAATTTCAGATGAACTTAAAAATAGTTTTAAAGCAATGAAAGAAGGAAGGTTGTTGGGGGGAAAGCCACAAGCAAAGGAGAAAAAGATGTAAAGTAAAAAAGAGAAATAGTACTGATACATGTGCCAGATTCAGGCCATCAATGGGTGTAAGCTAAGTTTTTGTGTGGGTTTGCTCCTCTGTTTTTAACATACAACACAGATTTCCTGTTGTCTAGCAAAATAAGCATGTGTATTTTAAGTGAATTATCTCAAAAATAATAATTATATTTAGGATGTTTTAGGGAGGTATTGTGGGCAGCTCACAGACTCAGATTATTTCTGCTAATGGCCAAAATTGTTAGCAAAGAACCACATACTATAAGCTCTAGTGAAAAGTTTTGGCCGTTTCTCATTTGTTTTGACTTTCAATTTGGTATATTTAATCTATCAGAGAACTAATGTTTAATAAAGAAAAAGTATAGCAAAAGAAAGTAATCAGAAAGTGTGTGTAATTTTACAAAGCTGATCTATGAAAATAAATAAAAGCAATTGAAAGTATGTATCTGAATAATTTGTATTCTTTTAGTCTATACGGTATAGAAGTATGGATTAAATCACTGTAAATGTTAAAGGGATGTCACATCATGATCTTTTTATGAAGTTGTGGCTTTAGTCAATTGTCCCCCACCAATCTTTTCAAGATAGCTGCAAATACAAGTATGTCCACAGATCCGTTATTCAGCATTAGGTCTTGATGGACCTTACAGAGAGAACTTCTCTTTCTTAGTACCGTAAATTGCGTTCTAATATTTTTTCTTTCAGCACTGTAAAGTTGATAGATACTTGCTTTTGTTTGCAGTTCTTTGTTTTCAGTGTACACCAGATAAATAGAAGGGCTATTGCAAAGACTTTTAAGCGTAGTTACTGATTTGGCGGCTTTTTTTATTCTCTTTGTTGTGGGAAACATCAGAAGCACTGCATTTGATGTATAGTTCAACGCTATGGAAATATGCTTCAGTCTGTCTGCACAAGTGTTCCCACCATGCACTCAATGTTTGCTTTGTATGTAATCCATACAGCATAATGTACAGCGATTCAGAGTAAATTACATACCATTCCATTACCTCACAACAGGCCTTGACACCTATGGGTGTTCATGGGAAATTATGGAGTTCTTTCACAATCAGCCAAGATAATTTTTTATAACTTTCAGAAAGATCAGCCCTTCAGAAAGCCAAAAATATTAGTCATTTTTAGTTGTATTTCTTTTTTTTCGCCTTTGGCCCACTTCTATCCAATCCAGAGTTTGCTTGTATTTTATAAAAATACAATAAACTCTGATTTGTTTAAAACAAAAACAGGACTGGGTGTATTAAATAAACACTCTCTTTGGTAATACAGGCATTTATTCCAGCACTGCTTGATAATATTTCTGATCTTTTTTTTTCTTTTTTTTTTTCATTTTAAAGTAATGAGAACAATCCTTTTGTTATTGCAAAGAAAACAGACTTTCTCAGCAATTAGGTCTTACTGATGAGAATGAGATAATTTTCCCCTAATGTGTTTTCTAATAAAGAATTGAAAAGGCACACTTGATTCCAACATATATGAAAACATTATCTCAATTATTAATGTGTCCTTACTCCCTGGAGATAAATTAATCTAGTTGCACATGGTTTCCCCTTTCTGTTTAACATCAAAATTTAATAAGAGTAGACTTAAGGAATGTATACGATATACACTTAAATTCTATTAGATTAAAATACAGAAGTTTAAAAGGCTTATACATTTTAGTAGTCAGTTTTTCAGGCTCCAAACTTTAAACTGTGAATTCTGGAAACAGCTAAATTGTAAGTGGTTTTTTTTTTTTTCCCCTGCAAATGCAGTTTAAATGAAAAAGCTTTTACTGACAGATATCTCAAAGGATAGAATCTTACTGTTTCCTTTTCTTCATTCGCCTGATAAAGAGTTTGCTGTCTATCTTTTTTTTTTTTTTGTCAGAGGTCAAATAGTTTTTTCCTTTGGAACAGTGCAAGATCATCCAATGTCTTACTTCACTGTATTTAACTTGACTTAGTTTAAGTTTTGCTTTTCTGGAAGCAATACTTTTTCATATGTTAGGTTTTTTACAGAGATGAGCAAAATATACATATAGCAGGGCATTCATTAGTAATTACAAAATGCTAAACCTGTGTTACTGATTTTCCCCTTAAATGGACAGGAATAACTGGCACTACTAGAAAGCGTGCATGTCATTTTAATAAAGTACCATTTGGGTACTTATGGGCCTTTTTGTGCCTCAACTGAAGTCAAAGAAAACATTCCCTTTGACTTCATCTGGACCAAGAACAGGCATTTTGCTGAGACGCGTTCTGGCCAGAGTCCATGCAACGGTACTGTACATTTCTGCACAAGTTAATATTCAGAGAGAATCCTTACCTTTCAGATGAAGCACTCGTTCCAGTTACGGTGATAGATTTGTATTCAGATTCTCAAGGCTGTATTTTGGACTAAATTCGCTGTAACAGCAAAGCACTGGGGGATAGAATAATGTGCATGCCGTAGTTCTATTAAAGTGAAAATTATGTTTCTCAGCAATCCATCATCTAGTATTCTAGACTGCTTGTCAGCCCTGTTTCAAATATGTCATGTTCATGAAATTCAAATAATTTTGTGTTGAAAAAAAATGTTAGTTATATTACTATTATATCTTAAATTATGCGGAGTAACAGCTGGTGCCGTTCTGTTCTTGGTTTGTTTTGCCTTTTCTGAGGATTTTGTGTGGTGTACCACACTTGAGTTTGTTTTCTATTAAAAAAGCACAATAATTTTTACTTTTACATGGATTTTAAGTTCACATACTGCCTACTGGAAGTAACCCTAATGTTGTGTTCAGTAGCTTGCTAAGCTGAAAGTTCAGTAATAGCACATTGAGCGGCACAGCTTCTTTAGAAGAAAATTGTACTAAGCCGCTGTAAAGCAGCTTGCTAACATTAGTATTTCTGGATTACTTAGGATCACATTTTTCCAGATAACATTTGTAAGTTATAGGTTCCTTACTTAGGGCCAATATAAAGTTAATTTGATCCCAAATGTAAAAGCTACTTTGTGTTTAAGAAGTCTTATTCTTAGAAAAGCTGAACTACACCTTGATGTTTCTTTTAGAAATCCTTGGATTTTTATAAGACTTTTTCATGCCTTATCTTCATGTACCTCTGTGTCCTCAGTATGTTTATTCCATGTACACAAGGTATCTATTTTATGCCTGAGCAGATAAGTAAACCTAAGCACACATGCAACAAAATACATCTAATTTGGCACAGGGACTGATTCTCTTCCTATTTAATGAAGTGAAGTTCGGAATAAACTTCTGTGGGGAGTTGGATACAGCCCCAGAATCTCAACAGTATTACTGAAAACAATAATTCTGTGGACTCCATGGAACATGCACGGGTCTGGACACACACTATTCCCCGAAAATAAATATTTTCTAAATTGCCAGATCATGCAGGGACTGTCTGTTTTTCCATGGCACATAATCTCACCTTGGAGATTTTATTATGTAATATGCAAAAATACTGAAATGGAACACAAATATCAAAGCTCATTTTTGTCCTTATTTGACCACTACATTTCCTTACTGCTCAAAAGTGATCCAATCACCAGTATTACACAAACACTTCACTTTTTAAAATTATTTTTATTAGTTAGTAAAAGCAATTTCCATTGTTGGATGAAATCTAGTTTTTAAAGCTTGAAATTACTCTTAATTTATGATACCATTAACAGTGAATTATTTCTATTGACTTATGATTCAAAGTGGTTGCATAAAAGCAGTATTTTAATGAGATATATGGCTATCCAAAATGTGTTGCGTACCTGATGCCAATAATATATTGGTTATAGGTTTGATAAGCCGAAACTGCAGTGTACACTTTTCAGGGTGGTGGTGGTGTCCAATATTTTGCAGAACTATCTCAAGCACTGCTTTGTATGTTTTGGTCCCCCAGGTTTCATGGCATCAAACATGCATGGACTTTAAAATGCAAGACTTTCAAGTAACAGCTTAACATAAAAGCTGGAAAATTCAGCCCAGGGTATACTTCCCTTCCACGCATTTGGCACCTTTTTCAGATAAGTTACAGAATTCCATTATCCAAATTGTTACACATGTGTGACAGAGGTTGACCTTTAGTCATGTCAATCCTTTTTGTGTAGGCCTCGGGCTCCAGCCTAATGGCTCAAAGCCTGATTTACTCACTGTAATAAGGGCAGGAGGTCGAGCAATTGTCAGCTTGCCTGCTCGTACTCGTCTCAGAACCTGGTTGAAGGCTGTTAACACAAAGCTTTTCAAAGTGAATTTACAACCACCACCACTGACAGAGGCCAATCAGTACACCATAAATGTCAGGTTAGTGAGATTGAGCAGTAAGTAAAGTACTGGCAGCCCACTATTGGCCGAAATCAATTGCTTAAGGTTTAACTGAGAATCTACGTCTGCAGAACCGGATTAAGTGTGGAGAGCAAGTTGGAGAGTAGAATTACCCACCAGCCACAGCTGTGGCACCAAGCCCTGCATTTGTTCTCTTTCCACACGAATGGTGCCTGCACCGATGCGATTCACCGTCAAAAAGTTGTTGGACCTGCCTCTTAGCTCTAGAAATAAGATTATTCTTTTTTATGCACAGAAAAAAAAAAAAAAAGAGGAAAGGTAAAACAGCATGCTATCTTACCTGGACAAAGAAGGCTAGGAAATTTTTTGATGTATCAGTTTGGTAACACTTGACTATTTTTAGTCCTTGGTTCCAGAGAAGGCATTTTCATAAGGAAACTGTGGCTTTTTGCTGTTGGCTTGTAACTGGAAACTATCACAGAATTCACTAATGAGTGATTATGTACCTGATGGTCTGAATATCCATGAGATGTAGTTACCCACAAGACTGAATGTTTTTATCATTTTGTGTAGTGACAGCTTGGACAACAATTCATTTGGCTTTGAAAGCATCAGCATTAAAATGTAGGAATCCATTAAAATGCTGTATGCCAGGATTTATAAATTAGGCAATTTCCTTGATTATTGCAATCATTTACAAAATTGATTGTCCCAGTGTGGTATAGGCAGATTTCAGCAATGATCATTGACAACAGGCACATCCTCTAATATCTATACTCATTGTTCCCTAAAAGAAAAGCCACTCTGCTACGAGGTTATTCTCCATCTCAAGGTCAATTATGCATTGAAAAAGTCTACTAATGTAGAAGATCGCACATCTTTAAAGGAGAACCACATCAGCTGTTTATAGACTGTAACGATAGCTGCAACACTTATTTTTTCTTCTGTTTGTAATTTGTCTGCTGA
This sequence comes from Himantopus leucocephalus, assembly GCA_003993805.1. Lineage (NCBI taxonomy): Eukaryota > Metazoa > Chordata > Aves > Charadriiformes > Recurvirostridae > Himantopus > Himantopus leucocephalus. The sequence continues at coordinate 66,221,227 of RSEF01000031.1, forward strand.
CGGCCAAGGCATTCACTTGAGTCTGCAGTGCATATTCTCTTTCTGATCTGTTATTGAAAGGTAAATAATTTTGGCAAATTGCAGCTGTAAATATTTATTTGATTGAAGACTTAAAAGTCAATAAAGTGTTTTATTTGTTGCATCTTAAAGTTCTAATTAACCTATAGATATAGTGTATAGTAACTTGACTTGGGTCAATTGTTTCTGCAAGACATAATAAAGACATTATGTCACAAAACAAATACGGTCTAGAAGTTTTCCTATATTAAAACAAATACAATAAAGCCACAAAATCCTGGCCACCAACCACAAAACCACAGTGCTTTCTACTTGCGTGAAAATAAGCAATACTCACAGTAAAAACCTATAAATGCTAAACCTTAAAATGCACGTAATTACAGGAGATTCTTTTTGCAAACTGTAGATGAGGTCCAGTTGTAGCTGGCAAAAGCTAATTTGTGTCAGGCCTCATGCAGATCATGAGCTTCCAGGACTAATATCCTGCAGTTGTTAATCAGTCCTTGCTCAGACAAGATAGCCATTGATGTCAGTAGGAACTTTGATTTAATGAGGTCTTCAGGCATGACTGAATAACACAGTATCACTTTAAACACAATTCTTAAATCATTTTTTTCCAAGGTAGGCCAACCGTTCTTTCAGAACGATAGGGCCACCTGCATATTGTCTGCCACTGTCTATACAAGAACAGTAACACACAGTTAACGTAAAGGTACCCTCGTATAAATGTATTCATTTGACCTAAGGTTAATATTTTACTGTGAAGAAAGGGAAGGTTGCGTTGCCAGTGACTGTGTAGTAGTGCATTGTATTTAGTTAGATAAATATTACCATCAAAGAAAAACATTTTTCTTGGTATCTTGTAAAAAATCTGTAACTCATAAGTTTATTGTTTGTACTACATTGCATATTTGTTGCATGGATTTAGCAAGATGTACATAAACAATTCCATATTTTAACAGTAATTCAACCTGGTACGTTCTGTGTAGAGACCTACTGGTGTATAAGCAAGCAAATTTAGTGACCCCAGGGCATTTCTAAAAATGTTTTGATTTCATCTGTGGAATTACAAAGTAGAGAAAAGTGGTTTTATCATGAGTACACAAAACTCCTACAGAAATAGAGGCCATATAAAGGTTCTGTTCTTTGCATTGTTCACCTGTAACAGAGCTCTGAATTTGGGAATAGAGTAATGGTCAGTATTTGTTACACTCCTAAAGTGGAAAAAAAAAGATAATCCTACATTAAGTGAAGTGTCATGTACAAAGCAAATGAAGTAGGCAAACCTAGGGTTTACAATTTTTACCTTGGCTAATCTTCCAGTTGTCTTAAGGTCAGTATTTTTTAAAAAATGTTTTATATGTACTTTTTGCCTGATGCCGTGTCAGCATTCACTGTGGAAAGCAGGGAATTAGTTTTTATCAATCTGTCAAAAGAAGTTTTATAGCAGGACAGATTGGTGACTGTTACTATTTTTAGAGCACCATTTTACAAAAAGACCTTACCATTGAAGTAAAAATAATAAAAAAAGTGTTCTATTTTCTATATTCTATTCTATTTCTATTTCTGTTTTAAGTTGGCTTGAATTCTGTCTCCATTTCCATTGCTCCAGTAAAAGAAGATGAAAGAGATGCACAATTACTTAGAGAAAAATGAGAAGGACTCAGGTATATTTTTTTTCATTTGTAAGATCATAAAGCACATTTTCATTGACAATTGGTGATGTGAAGTTTTGCTGAGCTACAGATTGTTTGTTCTAATTCCTTTTATTGTGACCAGCAAGGTTTCAGTGACAGCTGCGGTAGCAAAGTGACGTTTGTCCATCTCTAAAAAAATGAGTTGTCTTTCAGAGCAAACGTTCCAAGAAGGATTTGACAATTGATGGAAACAATTCCCAACTTTTTAAAAAAATTTTTATTCTCATCCATGACATAGGGCCATTCACCACTTCAGAGTAGGAAAACTGATGTACAGGTTGGTTAGGTGCCTCTAGATGACATGAATTGGGAAAGTTCAGGAAGAAACACTAATGTTTCATCAAAATAAATATGTTTCATCAAAATAAATATGTTTCTTTTTAACTAATTAAAAATATCATCAGAATACTTATGCAAAACTGATACATTCCTGAAAAAAAGTGTGTTTTTTAACAAGATGTGTTTTTAATGCAGAAAAGTGGAGGTTACAGATTAGTTTTTGACCAGCTCTAACAGAAATGCACAAAACGTTACATAGACATAAAAATTTCAGTTAAAACTGCTGTAACTCTTTGGGGCAATTGACAAAGTGTACCAAGCTGAGATCTCAGCTGTGTTTTCAGCAGTGTTCTATTTTCCACGGTCCCACACCTGCAAATTGCTAGGTACCATACCCTGGCTCTGGCATTTTGGTGGTGAGACGCGCTTCCTCAGAAATTTGAGGTCTTGTTTCTGTGTTGGGACCAAAATTTTTCACACATCTGAACCCCCTCTGTTTTTCATGGAGCAATACAATAGAGTTTAATTTGCTGTAAATCTTTCAGCTCATTTAAAAGTCAGGTAAGGAGTTTAGGAAGCCCAATTGCTGATGCAGTTTTATCAGAAAACAAAGTGAAGAGGAACACTGTCATTTACTTAGACCACACACACTAATCTGAAGACGTTTGGGAAAAAAATGGGTACCATATTGGTGTTCAGATCTTTGCATCAGTGTTGTCTCATCTGAATTTCATTCTCTTTTCTTTCCTCATCAAACCAGGATCACATTCAAGTAACTTGGAAAAAGGGGTAGTTTTTTAGGAATATTAGCTTGCTTGCTTGCTTGCTTGTTTGTCCAGAGTGGTACCTATTGCATCCCCAGTCTAGGGACTTGGTGAATTTCAACAGTCAGAGTTCTGCAGCAGAAATTGTGTGGCCTTGGCTCAGGGGTGTCTCTAGCCCACCATATGGTGGAACCTACGTTAGAGTAGGCTATATATCTGAGCCTGGGTGGGCTCAGACAGTAACCCTGGCTGAGTAGCTATTTGACCTTGGGGTCTGCCATTCCCAACAAAAGATGGCTGAGGGTCAGCCTGAGGTCTGCAGCCTCCCTTTCCTCCAAAGACTACATTTGTCTGTCTCTTTTCTTAACCTTTGTGGGTTTTTGTTTATTTAATAAAATGTTAATTTTTATGCCCTAATTACCCAAAAGTGACATGTCCCAGAGGCAATAGTGTTGCAAAAGTTTTACTTCATTGTTTGAAACAAATTTTTCCTTCACTTTTGAAAGACTAATTTGTGTACAATTTCATTGTTTGCTGCCAAGCCAAATCAGATGGCTTCTTTTTTAAAGATGTAGAAACGGTCATGTTGGATCACTGTAAGGACTTTGTAGGGTTTTACTCTGCTTAATCCTTCATTCTGAGTATATATTTCTTCCACATTATTACTTAGCTCTTCTGAAATCTCACAGGTCCACATACTATACTTTACTCTATTCATCCCCACTCTATGCCCTGCATGTCATTGTGGCTGTATTTATGATCAGAAATAGCTAGCAATGCCTCTCAGGGTGCTATCAATCACAATTTGAAATAACAACGACAGCCACTGAAGAAGTTTGCACAAGGCCTTCTCCCCTCTCTGAAGCTGAGCAGCACACTGCTCCCGTACCGCACCCAGCCACTGGTCAGTGGTTAGTTCAGGAAAAACGCTGCTTTCTCTGTCACATTTGACTTTCAGATCATCTGTTTTAAGGGATGAAAGAACATCAAGATTTTAAACTTGCTGCTGCGCCCATGGAGAAAACAGCTGGCTACAGTGATAGTTAAGCCAAGGCAATTCCATGTCTTGGCAATAATTTACCTAGTGCAGTACAATAATTTACCTGGTGCAATTCAACGTAGAGAAGGTATGGACCACCATGGTGTTTGTTTTACTATTTTTTACCGTTTCTTACTTTTTTAAATTTTTTTTTTGTTATTTTTATTTTTTATTACATTCTCATTTATTTTATTATTTATTACTGTAAAAATCTTACATTAAAAAGGCTTTTTGTGATTTCTGAAAAGATGTGCATTTGTCTCAGTGCTTTCTACAAAAAGGGCAAACATTCTGACATTTCCTTTCTGTGTGGAAGATGACTTAATTTATTTGGAGAATTAGCAGTAAGTTTGGTTTTGAGAGCATTTCTTTCTAGTTCTTGCTGTCTTCCTGCGTTAATTGTGGAAAAAAGTTTTTCTTTCACGGGCAAAACTGGACTGGAAGTATGTTAATATTTTGATAGTTAATTCCATCACTTTATTTAAATAATGCTTCAGTCAGTCATTACAACTTGATACTAACTTATCTGGTGAATCTCTAAAGGAAGTAATGTTGAGAAATTTCTATGTAGGGAAGACTTTGTAGTGCAGCATCCAAGGATCAGATTGCCACAGACTGAAAGTCTGACTGAATTTCTCACTCCTTCATACTCTTTGAAGGTCTCACCATAAAAATCAGAGAGCTAGATATCTTATCTTCCACTTTTCCTCAGCAAATTCATGTATCTATGGAGGCTGAAAAAATGGACCTTTAGATCATAGGGAAAATTGAGGCAACAGACAGATGCAGGCTGCTAAAACAGTGTGTTTGAAGAAGAAGATGGAGAATAGGAGAGCAAGGCAATGTAGTGCCAGTGAGTTTGCAGAAAGAGCCAGGGCGCTCTCAGACTATGACTCTTGTAGAAGATTACTGCCATTCTTTCTCTTTGTTCTCAAAGATTACAGGTAATTTTACTGCTCTCTCACAAACCAGGCTACACTTGTCTCATGAGCAATCCATCTATTATTCAGTTTTCGAGCTGGCACTGTCTGATGATAAGTTGTGGGTATCCCACAGAAAGTCATAGGCAAAACATTAAGAAATGACGGTGTTCAGAACTAGTCATTTTCTCCGTCATGTTCTCATGGTTTTCTGCTCTGGAATTTTCCCACCCTCTTGTGGATGAATTTAAATATTTTATCTAGGTTAAGGTTTCAAAAACTTGCAAGTACTACAAAAGGTAGCTTTGTGAATATTCTTGAGCATGCAAAGCTTTTCTTAGAGGTCTTTTAGTGTGTCTTTAGCATAGCACTAGGAAATATGTATCACACCAAGAGTGGACCACGGGCATGCACAACAGGGCACAAGCTTGCTATGGCTGTGGTCTAAGCTGACCAGACAGCTGTGGACTGGAAGCCATGTGGCAGTGTGTCTGCTAGAACACTGCCATGGCCAAGGGAACAGATCCTAGCAAGGTTAATTGTCTTATGGGCTGAAAGCGGTTTGTGCCCAGGCAGTGTTTTTTATGATTAGAGTGAGCTGTATCTCTGTGCCTTCTGACATGGCTTTGTCCTGTGCCTGCTGGGGGAACTTTTGGTGACTATTTGACCAACACCTTACTAGATTTTCTGATAACTGAAAAATAAGATGGGCTTCCACTCTAGCTGCAGGTGATTTATGCCAGCAGTAGTACTGACAGGGCTTCCTGGTGGCTCCAGGTCAACCATGAGCAAATGGTGCAATTGCAAATACCAGAGAAGGTCTGATACTGTGTGCTTTATAATAGGGCAGTTTTGCGCATACACACAAGCGGAGTCAGTACTAACGTTTGCTAAAACTGCTCACAAATCATATGGTTGAAAGTTGAATGGCTTCATATTAATGGCTTGAAAACTCCCAATAAACTTCACTATTTAAACAAACAAACAAACAAAAGTCAGTTGCTGTGCCTAGCTGCAATCAATTGGGTAATAATATTCTTCTGTTGTGTGCATGACAGCTGTAAATAGTACCAATGGGGGCTACAAATGGAGGCCTGGGTGCTGTAAGCTCATAGCACAATGTCACTGCACAATTCTGAGCTTTCATTTACTCCCTTCAGCCTTGTTAGGAGCTGGTGGTGTTGACGAGCGTACAGAAAGCATGGAGTGGCTTCCAAGATGAGAACTCCTGAGCTTTGTCCCAGATTGCAGGCTTTTTTAGGTCTTTTCAGTCTATGTTTCAAGGTGATTGTACTTGCTAGCGAATAAAAAGACTCCAATGTTACTCCCCATTCCAGCAAAACAAAAACTGTAGGAGTTTCAAAGAGGGCAAATATTTTAAATTCAGGCATCAGACTCTTAAACTTTCAATCCTGAAGGACTCTGGTGGAAAGGCACGAGGGGACAAGGAGAGAGACCTTGGCTTTGTGTGTGAGTATAGGAATTTGTGTTTCAGTTGCCCATGAGCATTACCGCATTTAACTCTCCAGCAGAGGGTTTATGGTACCTATATGTTGTATAAAATGAATAGTATCATGTGACTGAAATGACTTTGAAGGGTTACCTTGTATCTAGAGACCACAACCAGAGAACTGTGGGAAAAGAGAAGACAGTATAAGGTGCCTGTGGAGGTGACCAGCTTCTGGAAAAAAAGCCTTTGAACAGAGTTCTTAATGCAGCTTGATATATTGTCTTCATTACAGAAAAAGTTAGAGTTTGACTTCTTTGTATGGACACTTACATACGGAAAAAAACCCCCAAAACTGGCAGATGGCTTTTCTATTCAAGGATGACATGGGATAGACAAAATACCACAGCTAGAAGTGAAGTTAGACAAAATGCATCTCAAAAGAAGAAGGTAATTATGTTTTGCAGTAGTTAAACATAAGAATATGTTATTAAAAGAGGCAAGTAACTTACTTTGACTTTTTAAAAGGTCATTAGATGTGTCGAGCTCTGGGGTTGGATCTTTGGGTTGGATGATCTGAGCTTTTGCCTTCATGGTCTGTGAACCTCCAAACCCTTTGCTTTACCTCCGTACATGAGGAGAACAAGAATGCCTGCATCTGCCTTGTAGCACTTTGCACAAGGTTGTCATCTTCAGTGGGGCACTTAATGAGAATTTCTTCCCTCAGCTGTCCAGGTAGATTCTGGTTTCTTTTTTCTTTTTGTGTGGGGCCAGAGAATTTCCACAGGGATTGGGCCTGGGACAGTGGTTTGAGGTGTTAGCCTTTCATTTCACAACTGGTGTAGTTGTGCCCTGGGCACAAACCAACCTTGCATGTTTGTCATGATCTCTGCAGCTTCAGATGTGGCCACCCTGGCTTGCTGGTTCATCTGTGCATTTCTTGCCTTTGCAGTTCCCTGCCATTATGGGGGCACCAGGTACTCACGGCACACTGGTCCTCTCCTTTTTGTCTGTGGGTTTTCCTGGATGGATGTTAATGGCCTATGAAGTATCATCTGAAGCAGATGATCGAAGTCCCTTCTGGCTTTAAAATCCGTGAAGCTATGAAGCCAACCAAGAAATGTTACTGTGTCTGTGTAAACCTTATCAAAACTGAGCTCTGCTCATTCTCCCAAGTAAGAGTTTCTGTGCTTATAAATTCCTCTCAGCCTCTTTTTCTGACAGAGTGCAGCACATCAGAGGAATTGTCTGATAAAGATGGGGAGAGAAGAGAGGGATTATTATAAAAGCCAGCCATGTGGCTGCTGCCCGGAAGTCTGCATATTTCCCTTATACATGAAGTGGCATATACAGGCTGCAGCTTAACCCAGAGCTCCAGAGAAATAATAGTATGGAAGAAAGAGCAACAGTAGCTTTGAATTTTCTTGCAATGATCCTATTGCAACAACACTGAATGGACACGCACCCATACACCACAACCCCCACAGCTGTCACTTTGGCAAATCTTTTGATGAATTGGATCTTGATATTTACAGAATCTATTAAAATACAGCCCATCATGTGTTTGTTTATATGTTGACAAGATGATGTACACCCTGCGGGTCAAGGGTGATGTGAACTGTTTTGGTGTTCTTGTCAAAGCAGCTAAAAAAAGAGCATTTAAATAATTTTTGTAGAATAATTGTCTAAGAATGTAAGAGCAACATACAGAATTCTTACTTTGAAAAAAAATCTCTACAGATCTGACACAAAAATCTGAGCTTGTTATCAATCAAAAAGACTTTCCTACTTCTTCTCTAATATGTTAGAAAATTGGCAGCTCAGATAGAAAAACAAATAGCAAAATTAAACAGAAAGGAATTGATTTAACTACTTGGGTGGTTTATCTAGTACCATATAAAATCTTTCACTTGGGCTTGTCATTTATTAAATATATTTTTTTAACAAATGAGGCTATATAGCACATCCAAAATCTTGCACTGTAAATATTCTAAGTCAGAATTAGCTTTATGAGGGTATCAGATGTATTTCTTTGAACATCATTCATATATGTGTGATTTCTCTCTGCAGTTATGAAGGAAAAATACTATCTGAAATTAAATCATGTCAATCTAGTTGTCCTCACAGGTATGTCTTGTAAATCCAAATGTGGCTGTATCAAGGGCGTTGCCTATGTAAAACTGGACCCCAAACTCATATGCTAAAGGATTCCAGAGCATTCTCCCAACTTCATTGTATTGTATTAGATTATATTATCATAAAGTGGGCTAAGAGCTGAGAAAACATATTGTAGAATAATCTCTTTCCATCTCACATTTTTATTACCTGTTTTTTTCAGCACCTTGGAGTTGTGTGTCTCAGAAATAAATAATTCCTGTTCCAACATAAAGCTAGCACATGGTCATTTTGGTGCCATAAAAGAAATCATGGAAGAGAGCAGATAAAGTAGATGGGTTTTAAGGGAACAAAAAATTTATAGTTTTCTCAGATTTGTTATGTGCATGTTGTCAAATTTTTGAGGTATCCAAATGCTTCACTGTTTTAGAAAGGAACGGTGCATTTGGAACACAAAGTGGAACTGGGATAAAAAGTCTGAATGAGAAGAAGTGTGTGTGAAGGTGCAAAAGAAAGAATGGGTGGATAAAGCAGGGGAAGGAAGAACTTGATCTAGGCAGTGTGAGAAATAAGGGATCAGGAGTCTTGCAGATGAGGAACACAAGGTGACCTGCTAGACGTGAGTGGTCCTGAGATGTTGTGCTGAAGAAGTGGTAGTGTTGGCTTGAGAAGAAGGACCTGAGAACAGCTTGTGCTGCCTTCAGATTTCCTCTTCCTGAAGGGAACAGGCTGTGCTGGTTCTGCTCTGGTGAAAGCTTACTCCTGGGCCCTGGGGTGCCTTGAAATGCTGCACCTTGGATCAGGTCTGGGAAAGGAAGCAGAGCAGCCTGTTCTTTTATTCATATTACAGAAAGGAGGTCCAGGGCTTTTCTGAGCTGAGGTACTGCTAGTTTTGTGGGGTTTTTTCTTTTTTCTTCTTCTTCTTTTGTTATATATTTCTAAGACTGTTCTGGCAAAGAAAAGTGCTTATAACTGTTTCAAAATGAAAGCCAAGAGCGTCCTTCACATATCTGGGAACCTCTCTCTTCCTCTTTATTCCTTCAACATGCCTTAACCTTGCTCCAAAAGCATTACTTTAAGTATTTTTCTCCTTTTTCTTTTTTTTTTTTTAATTTTTCTGTTGAGGCTGCCAACAATGAACCAGTTAGAACTAGTTGTGAGATTGCAGTCTATGGACACTTGCCCAGATGGAGCTGAGCTGATACCACCAAAAGCAGAGGCACGGTCATCAAATGCTAGTGCCCTTTGGTCACAAGGGATATCTCTACCATCTACAATAAGGCGTTGGGCTGAGTTATTTCTGAATGAGCTATTGCATCTGCATGGCACAATATAGCTGAGTTTTCAATATTGTTAGCCCGGATGCATCATTGCAGTGTGCCCAGGTGTGACGCATTAGGCTGCATCACATAATGTTACCAAGGTTTGAGATTCTGCTCCTGAAGCCATCCAAATCAGTGACCAAGGCTCTGTGCAGGGCTCAGTGGTTAGACTGAATAGAAGATGTTAGTGTCCTAGGAAGAAAAAAAAGAAGTGTCCCAATTTGCCAGTTGTGCTGAGCTGTTTACTATGATGATCTCTAATTAGATGCCACAGATCTTTCAGGTGTGTGGAATGTTGAATCCACAAATCAGAAAATCTGAAGCTGGATGACATTTTTTTTTTAATTTTAACTTGATTTCGACTGTTAAGCTTACAGCAGAATCAGAAAAAAATCATTATCAAACCAATGACAAAACTTGTGCTTAATTTTCTGGAAGCTTACATTAAGTTTTGATGTGTAACATTTAAAGCACTTAAGCAGTACAGTGTAAAGCAAAGGAAGCAAAGGAAGCAAACACAAAAATGTGATTTGAAACTGAAGGTATATGCAAAAAAATACAATTATCTTAAACTTTATTTTGTTTTATTCTATTTTATTTTTATTTATAAACTGCTAATAAAGGTTGCAGTGTGGTTTATACCGCTGTAAACTGGTAAATGAATAACAGACAAGTGTCACACTTGCATTACATTTTCCAGACTTTCTAAGTTTGTCAGACTGAATGCTCTTTGGACAATGTTTCTGACAGTTTAATTAATTATAATGGAAATATAACAAAATGCTCATGCCTTTAACTGTATTCTTTGGCAAGTATTACACTTTATGAAGAACTTCATAACTCTAAAAAGGAAAAAATCCAATATATTAGTTAAGCTTTTTCATTTTTATTAATGGTCTTTGTTATTAATGGTCTTTGATATGTGCTTTCTTATGTGGGAAACAGACTTTCAGGCAGAAGAATGAAAACAAAAAAAGAAGCAAAGAAATGTCTCTTTCGGTGTCATGCTAACAGGCTCTCCTGAGCCATATGAACAAATGAGCTCCTATTCAGTGAGTGTGCTTAGAAATAGGGAGGTATGGTACAGGACTGAGTCACTGGTTATAGATACATAATCCTTGGTATTAGGGTCAAATGTTAAAAAAAAAAAGAAAACAGTCAAGTTGCCTACTCGTAACTGTGGTTGCTTCCACCAGAGGCTACTGAGCTGTTGTCCATAGCTCCCTGGTGGTCTGCAGGACCTTGCAAAACGTTCTGCAGATTACATGAAGGACTGAGTTCAAAGGAGTCTCACTAGGTGGTATAGTAGCGAGCTATATTTCAGCACCATCATGACAGATGCTTTCCCTGACACAAGGCAGGACCTGCACCATGCCTGGCATTGGCATTCCACTAGGATTTCCACACAGGCAGTTAAGGATGTCCATGTGCTCATCAGACACTTGTTTGCAAATGTCGTATTTGTGTATGTGGGCACTCAGTTTGCCTGTGAAATCTTGTCATAGCTGAACACCAAGTGTCAGTATAGAGCATGGGCACAGCTCACTTCAACAGGGTGAAAACTGACCTTCCTTGTAGCTGGTTGTACTGCCTGGATAATAAGATTATGGCAAGAGTCACTAGATGACACTGTTACATAGGTTCACACAATCTTTTTTCTTAGTGCCTGTGTTCAGCCTTTGAAGATATGCTGTACTGTCTCCTGTGTTTCAGTTCGTGTTAGTTTATACTGCTGCAAGCAGCAGGACAATTTTCTGTCTGATTACATCTTTCTGACTAGGCTGCACTGGAGGGCAGAGTTGATCCTTCATTTTGGACAAGACCGAATACAATTTGCATCCCAAAGACCCAATTTTGACAGCAATGATTTCTCCTCTGTTAAGAAAGAGATCTGCAAAGACCTCTGCCTTTGGAGAACTCAGAAGATATTGATGTCCACCATGGGAAAAGGCTATGGTGGCAGAGGGACTGCTGGGTGATCTGGTGTGGTGCTTTTGGAGAGAGCAGGTCAGCAACGGGAGCCACAGCTGCTTTACTGGAAGCCCACCTGTCCTCCCAGTTCAACCTGGTTCTGCCATGGACTGATGGACTGTTTGGAGCCACTGTCACGTTTCACATGGAAACTATGCTTTCCCTTGGCCCTTCTCCTGGTGGAGGGCTAAGAGCCTCTGGTCTTAAGCAGAGCTTTTTTTCTCCTCCATTTGATAAGGCTGAAATAGTTAGGCTAACCAGGCTCTATTATTTTATGCTGTCATTTGCAACGTCAAGATTTTGCTGTAATGCAAACAGTGGTATGCAATTATTGTCAGGCTCCAGACATACTCATATTCTTGCCACTTGCATATTATCTCAAGGCTTCCAGAGAATGACTTGAAGCATGCTAGCCAGTCAAGTCTTGAAATTAAAATTGAGTGGAAGTGGCATGCTTTTAGTTTGTTTTTTTTTTTTTTTTTTTTATTTTTTTATTTTNTTTTTTTTTTTTTTTTTTTTTTTTATTTTTTTATTTTTAAGCATGTGTTTGAAAAGCTTTCCCAACACAGTAGTTTTCTGAGCAATATGACAAAAAGTGATTTTTATTTTTTTTTGCTTTTGCTTTTGAGTTGCCCTGCTGGAATCATTTACT
>RSEF01000031.1:66233550-66264285 GCA_003993805.1 Himantopus leucocephalus
GTAGCTTTCAGCAGCATTACAACTACAGCTCTCCTAAAAGCTGCTGTTGCTGCTGTACACTGCACCAAAAAAAAAGAAAAGAAAAGAAAAGAAAAAGAAAAAGCCAGAAGTATATTTTGGAAATAAAGCTGAAATTAAAAAAAAAAAAANAATAAAGCTGAAATTAAAAAAAAAAAAAGAAAAAGAAAAAAGAATTATATTCCTTGCATCATTTCTCCTGATTGGTTGACAGGATGCTTTCTTAGTCATAATGGCGGCAAAGAATTTTTAAGACTGATATCATGCTATACATTTACTTATAAATGTATTCATTTAATGCAGCTATTCTGGTTTTGCTAGTCAAAAATGCACTACAATAGTCAGACTCGAATCTTAAGATGATAAAAATTGCTTATACATTATTTTTTTCTCTTATAGAGTATGAGAAATCAACCAATATAAAAGCAATACAAAACCAGCTGACTTTCTGTGAGCACTAGTCTCAGTGAACTCCACCCAGGGTGTGGCAATATATATCAGGTTGTATTTGCATTGTCATCACTAACATTTGATATCAGTAAGTTAAGTATCTGGTATAAGTCCTTGCTTATGATGTACTGCCCTCTGACAGTGCCTGTTTCTCTCCATTGTCTCTACAAGGACATTGGGTAATAGGGTTAGTTTATGTGCCTCATCTTAGTTGGTTAATGTTATGTGAAATGAATCCTTCCTTCAAGTCACTAACAAACTTCATTTTACACTGCATGTGAACAAAGGAATTATTCAATAGTGCCCCGATATTTATTATCAGTTTCCCCTACTGTAAATTCACTAAGGGCTTGTTACATTGCAGCCAAAGATGTGTTTGCACCTCTGGGCAGGTAGAAGGCAACTAGCTTTAATCGAGGTAGTTATTTCAGCCTTATAAATAATGTAACTCCAGCAATACTGAGCTTACGATGGGATACAAAACTCACAGTAAAGTGTGGTAAGTAGCCTTAAGTACAACCCATGCTGCTGTTTTTGCCCTGCTGTTGTGGCCCAGATAGCTAATTTACACCTAGGGAACGGATTTGTCTGCATCAGTCCCAGTCACTTTGACTGCAGTGTAGACATGCTCTAAATCAATAGGATTTTTAATCTGTGATTATACTTGACATATATGAAAGCAGAACTGGGCCAATATCTTTTCCTATGCAATACATCTGATATGTCTACTAAAGCAAAGGCTGCTTAATTTAAGCATTCTCTGTTTTGTAAATGCAGAACCACCAATATTTTTCTTGGATAACATTTGTTCCCAATTGTAGCCATCAGAAGGTCAGAAGAAGTTCAAAATGACATGATGGAGTTTATCTATTTGTTTGGAAAAATGATCTGGTTATTGCCATAGCCAGTTATATTAAATTGTTTTGGTTGTATGATATAGGATTTTTATATTAATGCCATATTTTAAATGTATTTATAAAACAGTTGAGCTTTGACTATTATAGTTCAGATCTGTGCAGCTTTATAATTGAGACACTTGCAAATTTACAGTTAAAATTATTTTGGCAGGGACCAAACATAGATGCATTTTAAAAGAAAATCTTTGGATAATTGCATCATGATGGATCTTTTGAGTCCTGTTCATTTCTGCTCTCAAAGATATTAAATCAATACAAATCTCAGGACTGACTGTGTGCAATATGTGAATGATGTATGTGATGAGGTTTGGATTTTTTTCCCATTTATGTGCGTGGTATATGTAGATGTGCCATTAAAGTTGACAGAGTGTTTAGGCAGAGTTGCAATGTTAATGGCATGGTTTACCTCAGGTATAAAATGGGAATTGCAATACGTAACTTTTGTAGTATTACAGGTGAAAAGTGCTACAATCATTTGTTACAAGTGATGAAGGGTCTTCCTGCTCTTTCTCTCCCATCACCACAATCATTTAAAAATCTGCCAGCTATCTGCTTGCTGCTGGTTATTATTGTACAGGCTTTCAGAGGACTTATACCGTAATTAAGAGACTGAAGCATAGATGCTCTCTGCATTGTGGAGCACGGTGCCTTTTAACACTATTTTTAGTCCTTGCATGGAATTTTGTGTGTTAAGACTTCCTCCTGTCAGTATGATTTTGGGTCTGATTCAGATCCTATTTACAATGTTGAAAACTTTATTAGAAGAAGTTTTTTTTCTAGTGTTTGTTAATTTTGAACATCTTTAGAAAATTCACATTTTAGAGTGAGAAAATATGTCACAAAAAATTTCATTTAAATTTGATGAATATGAAATGTGTCTACAGTCGAACTATGTTATTGCTAATGATTTACCTGTAGTGACTGGAATTTATTTAATTCATAGTAATAATGATAGTGCTAGGAAGACAGTAATCCCTCCTTCATTTTCACTAAATTTGATGAAATAGGTATCTAAGTTAAATCTCCTGAAATGTGGAAAAAATAGCAAAAAAAAAAAAAATGACAAAAGGAAATGTCATTTTNGGAAATGTCATTTTCTTCTTTCAGGACTGCCAGACATTCTGTATAATACAGGATATCCTGTATATATATTGAAGTCAAATATGAAAAGCATACAGGGCACACACTCTTTTCTGTAATGTCATGGCAACTGATGCTTTTCCAAACATGCATCAGCTTAAATTTCCAGAGATTCAGGAAAACAACAACTGCATCTGGACCTATTGCCTATGCAATTGGTCCAACACATGAGATTTGTTAAGCACACACAAACAGTGCACCGTGACTTTTCTGTCCAGCACTGTTTCGGATTTCACCTTCCTGGTACTTCACATTTCATGATGTGACTTCTAAAAGTAGTTGCACACTTTTGGGATGCTGTTGAGAAGATTATTGAAGATGCAGATGGGTATTAATGGGGATCAGCAAAGGTCACTGACCCAATCTATATCTCACTGTCGAGCAAAAGTTACTCTTTTTTTGTGAGCGTTTTTTGTCACCACCATACCTCTTCTCTACTTACACATCACAAGGCCAGATATCCCAGGACACCACACGCTGGAATCAGTGTAGAAGTGGAGATTATTACAGCAGTGAAAGTTTTGGGGAAAAGAACACACATCCATACTAAAACCAAGCTTCATTAGTGCTGCTCACTGAGCAACTAGCCTTTAAATTATGGAATGCTCCTGAATGTACCTCATTATTAAGCCTCTGGTAAGTGTCTTTTCCTCTCAGTCAGTTTGTTTATTCATCCTTGATTCCAAGGATTTGCTCAATTTTCTAGTAAGTATAATATATTTCCTATCCAGATGCCACATGGGATTACTAGACAATTTACTTATCTGGACAAAATAAATGTCTTTCCTTTGAAGCCTGGAATAACTCACATCCTTCTCTGCTCTCTACTGGAGAATGAAAAGTCTTTGAGAAAAAGAAGCAAAAATCTTCCACAGTGACATACTATCATATTCTGTTGGATGATCCTCGGTATTTTTTGACAGAATGAGTCAGCAGAGGCTAGAATCATAGTGCATTAACCTCTCCTGTCTCACTCTTCCCATACTCCCAGTTTCTTGGAGTTTTTAGACAAATTTGAACAGGCTAAGATGACAGTCCTGGGACTGCAGCAGCTATTTGGGCTGTCTCAGTACAGTGCCTTATCTAAAGTTGGCCGTGACTCTGTAATAGCAGTGACTCCCTAATGCTAAAGTACTTTTTCATCTTCTCCTCTCACCTTTTACTTTGACTTTTGGCTGAAAACGTTGGCCTCTTTAGTTTACTGTTGTTAGGTGGAGTAAGTTCAAGATACTAAGCAACCAAGGGGTTTGAGTTTAGGAATGTTTTCAAAATAACTATAAAATATGAAATTTATGTTATCCACAATATGTTGGAGGTCAGTTCGCCCTCAAAACATAATGTCTGACAATTGTGCTTTCTTAGTGTGGGTTAGAAAAAGAATATAGTAGACTTAGGAAAACATCATAATTTAAGAAGTGACACATTTCAACAAAGACATAAAACTGTAGGCAGTACAGAAAAGAAGCAAAACCTTAGGAAACCATTACTTCATTAGGACAAATATTTTATGTCTTTTAAAAGACTCCTTATTAAAAAGGGTGAGCTCTAGGACATTCATGTTTGGATGAAATCATAAATCTGCCATTTGAGAACAAGAAGTGCTTCTTTCTATGGATAAATTGATTTTTATTACAGCTTCATCAAATTCTTTGAAAATAGTTAACCTGTGTGTATGGCTAAGAGTCGGCACACAGTTATTTTTAATATCCTCTCATCTTACAAGCGTAGTGGTCAAGCCAGTTAGGAAAGTCAGCACCATACAGTAAGTATGTTCAGAAGCTGAACAAGGGCTCATTTGCTCACTATTAGCAGGAATAAGTTCCTCTTGAGGAACCCCTTACATAAAATATACAAATGTACTCTTTTATTTCCCACATTGCTTAGCGTCTCCCGCGCTTTCTTTAGTGTGCCTTCCCTTTCCCTTAGCCCTCAAATGTATGGGCTAATGTATGCATATGACTTAAACGTACCTTCTCAATGGACTGGTAGCCAGGGCATACTAGCTGGCCAAGAAAGGGCTTAGGTTTTTAGCTTGTCTGCACGTGGGTGCAGGGTTTATTTTCTCCATGAATGGGAGAAGGTGGTAGAGCTCTGTACTCCACTGGGAAATCCAAGGCTTTTCTCCTCTGGCAGAGGGGAAGTGCAGCAATTCCTGCTTAGCTCGGGAAAAAAACCTATGAAGTCACACTCCTTATTAATCTCTTTGTATTTAAGCAGAGAATTTTTGTGATTATGCATGAGGGAGAAAGAGACAGGGAAGGAGTGGGGAAAGGTTACGCTTTCATCACGTTTGCTGGGTCTCCCAATTCATTTAGCCTTATCTGTGTCTTTTAGATTGCTAGCTCTTAGGTGCCATGACTGTTTTTATGTATGCCTTTAATAGCCTATCACTGGTGTACAACAGATAACTAGTTACAAATTGTTGGGGTTTTCCAAGGAAACCAATTTTTTTTTCCAGAGAACGCTGAGAAACTGAAACTGTTTGCATAAAAATGTCAGTTTCAGGGAAATTTCTGATGAATAAAACTTTGGGGAAAATGGTTCAAAATCATCTAAACATGTTGTTCTTACATTTTCTAAACAGGAAGTTCATTTCTCAATTCAGAACTCCTTTCAGTCTAAAGCTCAGCAAGCTTATAATGATACATTTTGTTATGGTTTACAAAATCTTGAAATGATCCAAATGCCTTTTTTTTATTAAAAAGAACACAAAAAAACCCCAACAAAAAAACTTGCTCCAAAACATTTTGTTATTGTTATTGCTTTACAAACATTGTGAAGTTTTGGCTATATCCAGTGAAATAATTTTGCATGCAGTTCTGCTAAATAGTGATTAATTTCCCCTTTGTGTTAAACTTTGAGGATGGTGGGTGCTTTCTTTTTAGAATTTAGGGTTGGGGAAAAAATAAACTCATTTTGGATGAATCATTTTACTGTTAATATTTTCAACATGGATTAAAATCACTGGTTCTGTTGGTTTCTAATTAACTCGTCTGCTTTCAGTTCCTTTGTAAGAAAGTCAACATTTAAGGCCAGTACACTTGCTGCTCAAACTACTCTCCTATTTCTGAAATATACCTGCTGCATCTGTGTTAGCCTACATAAGCCATCTAAATATTTTAATTTAAAACTGTTCGGGACAAAAAAAGATGTCATTTTACCTAAAATTCTTTTGGCATAGAGAGCAGAGTTGAGAAAAGCTGGAAGGATAAAGGTAAGCTGCATAGTGTCAAAGATGAAACAGAAAAATGTAGAATTGAATAGAGAAAAAGATGAACAAAAACCTTTGCAGTCAGTCCTTGTTTTTTACACTAATGAGGCATTCTTGGGTGTTTTTCTGCTGCCTTGATGAAATGAGGGACAGAAAAAAGGACCATAGTGAAACAGTGGCTGATGGTAGAGTAGAGACAAGTAGAGAGAATTTTGAATAACATTGGTTAGATATAGAAGAGAAAGTTAGAACTAATAGTAAGAAAAATGTTTCTTAATCTAATTTGAAATAAGGAGAGAGAGGAACCATAATAGCATGACTGATATTCTTGTAACAAGGTGGTATGCAGTCATGGAACAGCATAACACGTGGATCCAAATATAACCATTTATAGAGCATATGTACATGTGATGTGTAATTTTAGGAGTGGCAGTGTTTGATTCACTCCAGGAACAAGGAAACATGCCTCCTGTTGAATTGCCAACGCTGTTTCTGTCAGCATCCCCATGTTGCCTGGACATCTCTAGTCCCAGTGCTGTCTTTATTAGATACCAAATAGCTTCTGAGAACTGACTGAAGCCTTGCAGAATGTAGCTTGGTTCCATACTAACCTCTTGGAGAAAGGCTAATTTATATTTATTTGTAAATCTGTATCATTCTACAATTTTAAAAACTGAGTTCATTATTTATATGTAGTGCAAATGAAGAGCAGGCTACAGCTTTACTGCTTATTTCTAGATCAAATCTTTCTGGACAATGCTTTTTCTTGGCGTGAATCTAGAATGTGGATACCTAAAAGGGAAATGCTTCATTTTTGTTATCATCCATGCGATTTTCCAAAATAAGCGCTTCCATTCTCATCCATTGAGGCTCTCAGTCAGGTTTTAATTTTCACAGTGTGAAGCTGTGATGAGCACATGAGCAGTTACTCAGATTTGCTGGTCATAGTCTGAGATTAATTACAAAACATAGGTTTGCAAAAATGAGCTTGCCAAAATCTATCAAACATTGATCCTTTTCCATGTCAGCAAATATGGAAATGAAAACGATAAAGGAAAGCTTGAGCTGAGTAGCAGTTGGAACCTGTTGTGTTTCATCCACCTCAATAAATAGGCAAAATATTGTAATGATGAGTCCACCCTTTATTTACAGTATACACAATTAGTGACAGTGGTTTTTATAACTCTAAAAATTACACTTAATAAATATGAGAAGATACAGGTTTTCTTGATTACTTAAACCTAAATGTTTATTCAAGCTTTCATGAGAAGTTTGTCTTAATTTAAACAGAGCTAGGGCTGCTGAACGGATGCCATTTTTTTGATGTGGACTCAGTACACATGAAACAAGTTTTAATAACATCCACACTCATTTAACCGGTAAATGTATTCTACGGAGGCTTTGCTTCGGCACGGTTTTTCTATTGCAATCAGAATGAAACTGAAGTCGACTTCTCATGGGTAGATTGTATTTACAGGTTTTATCCTTCATTTCATGTAATAAAATGATTGCTGGCTCTAATTAAAAAAAATCAGAAGAAACGTGTGTAAGTATTGCTGCTGTAGTTCAGAGCAATGCAGTGTTACTTGTGCTGTCCCTTTTGGTGTTGGTGTTATGTAGAAGCTGGAGACACTAACACATTGTGGATATTGCTGCTGAGAAGGAGAAGGGAAAAAGATAGGCTTGAAACGCAGCCTGCGAGATGGCACAAAGCCAACGCACTGAAAAATGGCAAACGTCACATTTAACAGCTGGACGCAGAAATATTTCTCTTTAATTTGGAAGGAGAAAATTTTTTTCACAGCAGGGCACTCTCAAAAGAGCACAACATCAAAGAGGGTGGGTCTCCCCAGTCAAACATCATCTGGCTCCAGTGATGGAGCAAAATGAATGAACTGTCAGGACTTTTTTCCAGTGTGTATGTTTTTGCCAAGTGAAAAGTAAAAGGTTCAGTGGCTTGTTCTGATCACAGACCAAATCCTGATAATGGAAAGCTGATTCTCTAAAGTCCTCCTCTGATCAGCTGACAGGCAATGTCTGAAGAAGACCCCAGATTGATTGATGGTCCACTTTGTATTGATGGCCCCTGCCACCCTTAGAGATAAGTGAGATATGCCAAATGCTTAACAGCTCTGGAGGGCTCCTGTGATTGTGACTCAAGCAATGTTCTAATCTAATGTTATAATCCTCACAGAAACAAATGCTCTTCTAGGGAAACTTAACATGATACTTACCAACACCAGACCTGCACTCTGGCAAGAAAAAAATCCATTTCACATTCTCTACCATACGTCCATTAGCAACAGCAGTGCTACTCCTTAATGCATCCTTTTCTTCTGCTTCTTGATGCTAACATCAGCTCCGAAGCAGTTGCAAACTAGCCATCAGCATGCTGGTTTTCTGAAAATCCTATAATCTCACAAATTTGAAGGAATAATACAGCAGAGGCATTTTTTTCAATGTAAAAACATGGCGACACAGTTTGTACAGCCATTACTCATTTGTTTTATGAGGAATCTCAGGCATAGTTTATCATATACTTTATTACTTGACCTTTTAATCATCATCTGGGGAACTTAGCATTCCAGACATTCCAAAATATTCCAAACTAAAAATATCAGTGTGCCTCTTTATTTAAAACTCACAAAGGAATTAAGTATATTTTCTAAAATATGTCATTTTTACTGAAATTCCTCATTTATGGTGAGCCTTAATGAGACGTTTAAAAAGGGATTGAAAGAATTATCCGTGGAGCCTGTACTATAGTAGTAAATGGGTGCTCTGCTGAGATAGATGTGCTACACATACATTGTAAAGACAGTTCCTACCCATATTTGCTTACAAACTCAAAGTGAAGATAAACAAATAGTGCACAAAAAAAAGTACCAAAATCTCTGTTTTCTACAGCCATCGGCTCAAGACACAGAGTTTAAGTACTTGCTCTAAAAGTCCTGTGTGACAAACCTTTTTCATAGCAGCAGCAGCTGAACCCAGGCATCTGCAGAGCAATTCCCGTGCCTGAACAGAGGTGCTTAATGCCATTTTAAATCCTGCAAAATATCTAAGACATAGAGACAGGGCTGACAGGTAAGGCGCAGAACTTAGGAAGATCTGCCTGCCTTCTGGAGCAGCCACTGGAGACTCAGTGGGATACTCAGGACCATCAGAAACACTAGTGGAAACTTAAGTTTAGACACCTGAATATAACGTTTTGCGCTCTCATCCAGTGCCAAACCCTTATCAGTGGGTCACAGGCATTACACTAGGCAGCAACACTTTAGTCAGAACAAAGTAATGTTCTTGCCATTGCTTGAAACTGAGGTTACTTGTGGACAGGCTTTAATTTCAGAGGGTTTTTTTTTTACATATAACTCATTTATGAATTAGGGTGTGGTTTTTTCAATTCCTTTTCTCTCATAGAATGCCCATGAACCGTGAGTAAGGAATTTCAAAGTGAGGGTGGTGGAGGTCATCACTATCTTTTGAGCTGACAAGATGATCTCCAGAGATACCTTCCAGCCTCAGTGATGCCATGATTCCCTGAAATGCCCCTGACTTCAAATTAGATTGTAGCCTCTCCTGGCACATGCAAAGGAAATAAAAGAATTCCCTGTCTCAAGGCAAGAAGTCTCGCTTAGAAAGAGCAAATTAGAGCTGCTTTTACTTAACTAAAAAGCAGACAGGCATGTAGGTTTCCAGAGTGTTCAAGTAAGCAGAAACTTGAGCCCCATTGACTTCAGTGGCAGTTTTAAGTCTAATTTGCTGAGGGATTTTTGCCAGTTTTGCTACAGGATTGAAAGTCTCTTTAGGAGCTCTGTGCTTAAGAAGATAAGTACTTTTCTAAACTGATCCTTAAAATGCCTAGGGGGAATATGATATTGGAGCTTTAAAAAATCCTAAAGGTAAAGAAAAGGATAAGAAGCCCCAAGTGCTTCAAGTGCTGAAAAAAACCCCAAATCCCTAATCTAGCAAGCTTCATTTACAGAATGATAGCTACGCCATATATTCTATGTGCCACACTTTAGGATGTCTGAAAGTATCACTGAGCATTGAGGCTGGGATTTGTAAGTCTAAAATCTGCTGTCTTCCTGGAAGTGCTAATCCACACAGACACAGTTTCATGCACAAAGGCATGAAAACACAGTTCGGAACCATGTTTTCAATGTACTCAACAGAAGCTAC
Organism: Himantopus leucocephalus; assembly: GCA_003993805.1. Taxonomy (NCBI): domain Eukaryota; kingdom Metazoa; phylum Chordata; class Aves; order Charadriiformes; family Recurvirostridae; genus Himantopus; species Himantopus leucocephalus. Next base: position 66,243,469 of record RSEF01000031.1, read on the forward strand.
AGGAGTGAGGGATCACATAACTGTTCTGTCCTTGTGCAGTCAGCTCCCTCTTCGGCAGTAGTAAGGTAAGCCCGGAGTCACATTTGAACAACAGGCCTTCCTTACTCTCCCTGCAACTTCCTTCCTTCTCACATAATAGAATCAAGGCAATTTAGAATGATTTCCATTTATGAGTGTCTTTTGGTCCTGAGTGATTTCTCTAAGGTCGCCGAGTTATCAGTAAGTCACCTTAGGAGCTATGTACCCACTCACTTGTTTCAGCTGCATTGCCTAGCTTGATGCTGAGTGATGAAATCTGCCAAAACTTGTTTTTGTACATGCTGCTTTGGAGTGCTGTCCTCTGTCACATTATGTTTGTGGTTAGCTATTTTGCCCGTTTAATTCTTTGTCCAACTGGATGGGTGTATTGACTATATGGAAATAGGCTGAAAGAACACCTCAGCTGAATGACAGAGGACCCCTCTGGAATACTTGGTTGCTTGTAAAAGGATGAAAAAATATGAAACAAACACATACTAATTTCTCTTTGCAAGGTTTTGAGAAGCTGCAAGGAAATGGCTAAAGCTCTGTCATGACCTTGCAAAGGAACCTGTCATGTTTTCAGAGGCACCGGGGACAACAAAGATCACCACAACCATCTTGATTTCCTGGTTCAGAATATCGTCTTAGGAGCTGTATTATTGAGGAAGTTCATTGAGGCTTTCCAGAAGAGTGAGGGTTTTCAGCATCAAGCCCTTACAGCCTTCTTGTAACTCCCTCCCTGATAGGCGCACTGGGATGTGCATCTACCAGCCAACTGGTGTGACAGTCTTCTGTTTGGCTTATTTCAGCTTTGATCATTTGCCTCCCTGATTTTAAATGATCTTTTTCTTTTTAGTCTATTTTTTCCTGGTCTCTTTGGATAATGAGCCTAGATTGGCAACACTTTTTCTCTCCATGCTCTGTGTCTCACATAAATGAGACTGCAGATAACAACTTCAGTCTGTTGCCTCCCCATGGTCTTCTGTTACCAGGGCGGCATGGGAACGCAGTGCAGTGAGCAGGGTGGAAATACCAATGCCAAGCAATAATGTCTCCATCACATAGGCACACCCATGGCCAGAGTGCCATCACTTTTTCTATCCTATCTCTGGACCTGTCAGGGGAGTGCAAAAGCACGCACTGAGGAGGCCATGTTACATCAGTGGATACTGCAAGGACACCGGTACTTTACAGACCTATTTGCATGTGCACAAGTTTCCAACTTCATGTGTGTTTTTTCTGCTCTGTGTCTTCCCCTTTTTGCCCTGTTGTTGAGTAACACTGGTTTGTGTTATGTGTAATTCCCTATTCCAGGACCGCCATGGGCTAGCGTCAAAACAAACCATTAAGACTTGACTTTAAAAAAAAAATAAATTTAATGAAGTCCACATAATCAGCAGGGCATTGCTTTCGTGACACTTTCTGGAATAAGGCCCCAGTCCTCCAACCGCTTACACAGATGCTTGATTTCACACACGAGTAGTCCCATTGAGATCAATGGGAATACAACATGTGCGTAAGTGTTTGCTGGACTGGCGTCTAAGTGAGAGATGAAGCCTTTCACCTAGCAGAGACAGTTCAAAATAATGTTTATAGTTTCATATGCTATAATCCTTTGAGAAACATTAAAACTAAATAGCTTTTAATATTAGTTGGCAAGTATTCTCTTTTATAAAACTTGCTAGATGATGCCTGCTAGATTAAAGAGAAGAAACATTAAGCAGATATTACAAGATGTACACTCCATATCAGATATGGCTAATTGTGGAAAATTGCTTTGAATAGTGTGAGCAGTTAAAGGCCATTGGCTGTCAGGATACATTTCTGTGGATTTTCACAGAGGTGTTGCATCCCAGGGAGATTATTGCAGACAAATGTTGGAGAACATTTTAATCTGATTTTCACCAGCGAGGCCTCCTGATGTTTCCTCCTTGCTCCCTTATTTCAGATTTCTATTCTTTTAATAGTTTATAGTAGTTGAGAATGCTTCAGTGAAGTTAAAACATTCATAAATCTTCATGCTAATTCACAGTATAAGGAAATTGACACCATTTTGCATGTAATACAAAAATTGCAAAAGTAAAAATCATTCTTTACATGAACTGTTGCACTTTCTACATGGCAACAAAATCCAGTTACATAAAAAATATAAGCACTTCGAAGTAAGTACCTAGTTATTGACGTAGATTTATTTCACATACATTTAAAGACTGTAGTAATGAGCTTTCACTATCTACATAATAAAACCAAAGCATTCTTATTTTATCATAAGTCAACAAGCTTAGGTGTTATCTATCTGTAGCATATTTATATTTTTAATTCTGATCTCTGTCCATAAAGAATCTGAAGGTATATTTTAAGTGACAAAACAAATTAGTTTTAGTCTTGTCAAGCAACAGCGGAATATATGAGAAGCATTTATAACTAATGTCTTTCTGAAATAGTGTCCACACGGATGAATAGGGAACCTGTCCAAATGTTTCCACTTATAGTAAAATGAAGTTGCTGACATGCATACTACTATTTCTTCATACCAGTTTTATATGTGTAGTTGATTATTATAGATTCAATAATATTTATTAGGCAACAAAGTTAGAGCTATCACAATGTGATGAATAGATATTTCTTTATACTGACTAAGAATAATTTGCCTGTTTACTGTATAGGTAATATAAAAGAAAGTATGTCATTTACAAAGTATTTCAGTGTTTGAGATGTGGTCTTTTAAAGGATATGATTATATAATGTTATTATTATTATCTATTAGCATCAATGTTTCTTTTTAGTTAAGCTGTATTTGGAGACTTTTCCATGCATTGTAGTTTGCATCTGAGTTTCATTATATTTCATATTTTCTTTTATATAGAGACACTAAGAGTTGTTCTTAAAATGTTTGCTGAACGGCCTGACTTAATCACCAAGCTAGTGAATGAAAGGAGAAAGACATGATGGCTAAATGCATGATTATTTCTACACAGCTTTCTCATTCAATGTGTAACAGGGAGAAGATGCAGAAGGGCCCTCCTCTAAATCAGATGCCCAGCTCTTAATACTAAAGGCATTCAAAGTCTAAAAGCATTCGTTCTTCAAACAGGTGTTATCATCAAATATGAACCCATTTGTAGTTTGATTTTTGGCCTAAATTATGCTCCTTAAATGTAATCTATTCTTAAATGTAATTTTTTCAGTTGTCTCCTCTCTTTCAGTTCCTGAAGCGTCTTCTTCTGAATCTTTCAAACTTTCTAGATAATGAGGTCCTTTGGCAGTGTGTTGATTTCAAAGGGAGCTAGGCACCAATGTACTACACAGAATCCAATCTAAATGAGTAAGTTACCAAGTCATGCATACAATCGCGTTTGTTTTCAGTTTGACATGATTAGAAATGCTAACAGATAAATAATGTATACATGGCATAATAAACACTAGTGCCCACTGGCATTTTGCTCAACAATCACTGCCTTAGGCAAGTCAAATCACTGGATTTTACTGTGCACTTACCAGTGTGAGTCTCAGAGCTTTTCAGAAAATTGACTGTTCGCTATTTCTTCTGCTTTACAGAAGAATTAACCTTCCTTGTCATTTGTTAAGACAGCCATAGAGCTCTGTCCTACCAGTTATGTCACTGAACACTCTCCCCCAATCTATCAAAGCATACGTGCATTCAGCTTTGCTTACAGTACTAGTGTATTCCAGGGGATGAAAAGAAAAAAAAAAAGAAAAGAAATAGCAGTTTCCTGCAAAGGAAATAATCAAATAGTGGAACCAGCCCCAAAAGGACCATAGCAGACACACAAATCCTGGACCTTTTTGCCTGTAGCTTTCTTCTCTAAATTTCCAAATGAACAGAGAAACACAACCTGAATGGCTGAAGAGTTATGGGCCTGAAGGAGCAAACTGGACTCCAAAGTTTAGGATGCGTCGGAAAGATTATGTGTCAGGCAGTGGGTCTTGCTGGCTGTGAAAAAGGGACACAAGCAGGGCTGCTCTCTCTGGTGTTGAGAATAGTCTTTATATGTCTAGTGTCAGAATGTAACCTTCCATAACTGCACACCTTTTACAGACTTTCAGCTAAGTACCCAGGCTTATCAAACATTGCTCATTTTGGCATTGTTTTCAACTTCTGTTTAGGATATAGTCACCTGTAGAGGACGTTGTAGTGTTGTTATGTCAAAAGAAAGGTCTCACAGTAGTGAGATTTGCCTAGTGTAGAGATTATTCAGTTTTGATGTCCAAGCCAGAAAAGGAAGAAGCTTTCAGTGTTGCTGTGGCTTGTAGGTGCATACATCATTATAGAAAGAATATAAGTCCTATGGATGCTACCATATCTGACATATCAGTCTGTTTCATCAGACTGTTTCAAACTTTTTCTCCATATTTCCAGTAGTTTAGAGTGCCTCCATGGGTTTTAACTGCACAGCTGATGATTTATGAAATGTATGTACTCATCAAAAGTACTCCTTGCTATCTTGACTCTTCCCTCTGAAGTCAAGGGTAGAACTTCTTGTGGGAGGAGAAGGCTAATGCTGAATGATTTGAAAATCCTATGACCTTATGCATGCGATGTCAATGAAAATAGCAGTGAACAGCAAAAAGCAAGATTCTCTACTAATGGTAAGAATTAATTCTTGCATGTTTTGTGGTTTTCTTCACATCTCTTTTGATGTCTTACAACATAAGAAATGATTCTAATAGCTACTTTTACAATACAAATGTACATGCAAAGAAAAATTCCACTTTCAGGACCAGTCTTTTCTCCCTCTGCCTGCAAGGAAAATGAGAGGTCAATTAAATTGTATGCTAATACCTTTTTTGTTTGACTAAACGGAAAAATAGAATGCAGGCAGAATTTCAAAAGACACAATCCTTTAGCAGGCCATGGAAAGAGAACAAAAGAAAGCAACAGATAGAGAGGAAAGAACTCCAACGAGCTAACCATTTTGCTCTCCCTGTCTCTTCTGTGAAATTGTTTTTAATTGCTCGGCTTTCTCTGCAGCTGTGCTGTTACATTTGGGCTCCTTTGTTCTAAAAGTCTGTGGCATCTATACCAGAAACTGGCACAACAGTCTTTAGCACTGGAATTACATTTGTCCCCATCTATCCAAGTGAGCAATACTATGTCAGTACTGAGGTAATTGAGAGTTCTCAGAAGGCTCTTTAACACTCTGCCTTATCTGTTATACTGCTTAAATCTTACATGGTCCTACCTAGACTTGGTATGTTGCCAGAGTGACAGATGTTCCAGCAACTGCTGTTTATTTTGCTTAGTAACCGTCATTCACAGATTTTAGAGCATTAATTATATGAAACGCTGTGTGCTTTAGAAATGATATAATTATGACCATTATGTGTTGTTATCACCATTGTCATTATAAATTTCAGTATCTACAGCCTCCAAATAATTATCAATAACCAATCGAATAAGTAATAAATCCAGTCCTTCGTACTTAATTTATATTTGCATGCCATTACAAGATGAACCTGACCAGTATCACTACACCGGCATCCTACCTGCTTTTTCCCATATTTCTCAGTTGGAATGCATGGGTAGGTCATGAGGATTATCAGTGGCACCCTGTAAGAAATTTCATCACATAACTCATGCCTTTCAGTATTTATGTCTTGATTACTGAGTAAACAGGTGTTTGTAAGGAAAGGAATATAAAAAATGTAAAAGAGAAGACTTGTATTGTGCTGGTTATACTTTGGACTTGGATTGAATTCGTAGAATAATAATGAGCTTCACATTCTGAGTCTCTTGATGTAACATACCAGTAAGCTACCAGTAAATAGTCAAGATCCTATTAAGAAGTTAATTAATTATATGGGAACTACTAAAGAGGAACACAAAACATGTCAGATGAGGAGGTGAGTGCAGTCCTCTTTTATCATATTCAGGTGTCTACCAGTAGTCTGGTGCACTCCTCAAAATTGGAACAGACTATAAAAAAGAAGTCTCAAAGCTTTGAAACATTTAAAGCAAAAGCAAAAAAGAACCCTTAAAACTCAGCAAAAACAACAGTTAACAAGTTACAAGGTCAGAAGAGGGAAAAGATCCAGTAAGCAGTTTAGGTAACACTTCAAAGTGTAATCAAAGTAGGAAAATGAAATAATGAAATAATTTTGTTTCCACCACTTAGATCAATGACTGTTGTGAGAAACTGAAAAAAAATACATGCCTTCTCCATAGGGAGTTGAAGAAATGGTATTTTTGTTTGCCATGATGCTCTTACAATGTGTTGAGTTACGCCATCTTAGATGGATGTAGTGATCTAGAGAGGTAGTCAAAGATTTTCAGTAAGATCAATTTATCACAGGATTCCGCAGTATTTTTTTTAACAGGTACTATGAATGTTTAAGTATATATGCATGTGTAATACAGATGCGGGTGAATATCTATATCCCCGTAGTTTGCTATAGTGTCTGGAGCTACAGGTTTGCTTTTCCTCTGTTATGGCAGGTCATAGTTCGCTCCCTCATGATGGTATCTTCAGGCAATTATATATTGGTTGCCAGATTTAGGCAACTGTAAAATGACTAAGAACTAGTGCACAGTGATAACATGATAACATGAATAATAATAACCATATCAGTTGAGTTTTTCAGATTTTAACCTGTACTATGCAATTTGACAAATAAACAGCTACAATGCAGTGTTGCTGTTTCCCTTCTCAGGTTAGGGAAACCTGCTTCCTACAGCTGGGTTTTCATTCCTGTGAGAACAAGGCTAAGAAAGCTGTGGGATGGATTCTGACTATGCAGCTTTATTTGCAGTGTCAGTAATAACCCCCTAGGAAAGGAGAGCATACTGTCACTGATGCGTCAGCACCTGCAAGAACAAAGGATTTGAAAATATTTAGTCTTGCTTGTAGAGCAGTCCTTCCTACTCCAGGCCAAGGCCTGAGGAAGCTCCAGTCCTGCATTTTCATGATAGGTCGTAATTTCTCATGTCGGTTCATGACTGTCCATATACACAAAGTTCTGAGTAGGTCCCTGCGTGTCTAGATACGACCGTCAGTGTTGATTATAGCAGTCGTCTTTGTCTTTCCTGTTTCATATTATCTGGGGATTAGGAAGCTACCAGCTCTTTATTTATGGGACTTGTTTTTGACTCACATTAAGCTATATATTCTTATGTTAGTAAGCATCATGTAAATGCATAGATAATCAACAGCTGAGACTGTTTGGATAGATATTGCCAAAATGGTCCCAGCCAAACACTGTTAGTGATTAATTTTTCCTTCTCTTCCTTTTTTTAGGTTCATTTCCTGTAAAACTTTTCCATTTCTGTTACAGATTTTTACTGTTTGTCATATTTTGATCGTATATGCAACATACGTTAAAGTGTTTACAGAAGAATAGGTCCTTGCTGGTAATCAACAAGCTACCATATTAAAAAATCAGCCAAATCCCTGGTATTGAAGTATTTGTTTGCCTCTGAGGACTCCTGATTTCTCTGACTTTGTTGCCCCACTCAGTGCATGTTGGGGTAGCATCTTGCTTCTCCAACCCAGGAGCACCTGGCCAAGTTCTGCCTGGTCCTCGTCACAGGTACTCGGAACAAATGATGAGGATCTGTGTAGACACTTGGTTTCCCTGTCTGTCATGCTCTAGCCATGGATATATTGCTCCTGATTACTCCCAGTCCCTCTTGGTCAAAAGCAAAAGCAAAAGCAAGGCTGGCTCCTGAATTTGAGACTCATGTGGCGCTGTACAGAACTAGATCCTGATTTCTATGTATGTTTTTGTGCGCAGGGTAGGAAATGCTTTTTTAATAAATCAGAAATATTGAATATGGTCACATATTTTCTGAGATCATCCTTTTGATATTGAAATGGAATTGCAAGACTTTTAATTTGTTTGGTCTAGGAATGTTCAATTCAATGTAATAAATGTACTTCCTCTTTATTTAGTAGAATTAGTACTTTCAAGAAGACAGATCAATTTACACTCATACAGTTTCAAAAGCGGTAACATTTTTGGGGTAAGATTATTAAAGCAGATGGTGTCTGTGGAGGGGCAAAAAAGCTGAAGACCAAGTTTGCTTCAGATAAGCGCCTAATCATTCAGATGTATTTCTGAAGTTTAACAAAGTAATTGTATAAGAGGTTAAAAAACTAGTAAGACTATGTGCTTTTACTGGGATTAGCACTTCCTAGACAATACTTTTTAAGCAGCCAGAAGGGCAGATGTGCATGACACATGTATCTTTTTATTTCGAGGCCCCCAGAGCAATTTTATTCTTTGACTTCAGAGGCAGCACCTGGTGCGGAACAGAGACATAATACTGCCTTTTTTAAAATTACCCTAACTGGCTCTCATGTCCTTAGCAGGGATGTCATGTTTAGGAAAACTATGATTCCCTCAGGACTTATTTCTCATTTACTACTTCAAAAAATTATATGTCTCAAGGGAGCTTCTAAAGCCATCTTCAACTGTCTTTTTCCTTCTAGTCTTCAGTGTTTTGGTATTATGAATCCTATAACTCCCTAACGTATCATGTGAGGTTGCTGAAGTACATGCTCTCGCTGCAACTGAGATGTGAAGGAAGGGATACTTGTTTAGGGATTACTACTGCCCCTTGCTCAGATGTTCCAGCCATTTCAATGCAGGCTTTACATCCAGATTTTCTTGTTTATCTGGCAGTTCATTATTTAAGGCCAGCCTGTCAAAATAGGTTAAATATTCTTTGGGAAACATGGTCACATCTTTGAGACACCACAAATATGTTTAATACAAAAAGATTGGCTTGATAAGAGAAACATGACAAACTTGCATCCCCCAAAATACTTTTCTGCTGTTCCATGTCAATTTCCAAAAGCATCACTACGCAATGACAAATCTTATGGCAATAAATTCCTGGAAAAGGCACAGGGAGACACGAGCAAAGCGGTGAAAATGATTGCTGATGATTTGTTCTAACTACTTGACCTTGTGACATCTCCCCTAGATATACGACCAAGATGGGACACTGCAGCACTTTATTGATGGTGGAGAACCCAGTAAGTCAAGCTGGATGAGGTATATCCGATGTGCAAGGCACTGCGGGGAACAGAACTTAACAGTGGTGCAGTACAGGTAAAGTACGTTTTGACTCAATGCAACAAAATGAAAATGTTTTTAGTGAAAAGTCAGACTCTAACTGTCACGAGTACTATTGTCTTTGATTGCAAAGACAGTAGCAGGGCTTTTGTGAATGTGCTCATTCAGCTCAACACAAAAGCTGTCAGGTGTAGCGAGGATGGGTTGCCCTGAGCTGCCACTGTAGCAAGCATGCGAGACCTCCAGGTCCAGGTGCCCCTGGGAACAAGTAAAACCCTGTGTCACTTGTGTGACCACCACACTGCACAGAGCCCTCTGCTCATTTTCCAACAGTGCAATCAGAAGCAAGCCAACACAAGCAATCTGCCGACCTTAATAAAGATGCGTGTGCTGGACGAAGGGGAAAAATGGCAGGACAGGAGTTTTGAACCCAAAGGCTTTCTGAGAGTCAGTTATGAGACATGTATACACCTAAAGCTTATACGTTGAGTGCACCTGCTAGCCAAGATCGCTAGTGCTTAGGCCTCTTACATCGCTGGCTACAAAAGGTCAAAATGTGAAGAAAAATGTAAAGAAATTATAGTGCATTTTACTCTGTACTCGCAAACAGATCCAGAAAACCCAGACAACGCGTTACACAAATACATGATCTCAGCTATAAACAAACCTTTTGCCTCAGAATCAGAAGCAACTGCTTGGCCTTATTAAACGTGGTAGGAAGCACATCAAAGAAAGCCCCGGGCTTGCCAGTCGCAGTAAGCAATCCTGATTTTGGCTAGTTGTTTTAGGGAGTGGAGTTTCTTTTCTTTAGGAAGAATCTTAAACTTATTTAAAGTTCCTTTCAAATTAAAAATAAAACATACAAAAGCAAGCTAAAATGAAATATTTATAGAGTTTGATTATCCCATAGGGTTCCAATTTAACAATGGTAAAATTGTTCAATTGCATTTTCAGCTTTTTTATTCTCTGGCCAGTTGACTAAATAATGCCGCAGTTAAAAAAAAAACCAATCCTATTTATACATGACAAATCTTTTATTATACACTTAAATAACTGATATTTATTGCTAAAATCCCATCAGATGTTAAATAAACACAGTGGATAATGAATAAAGATTGCTATGATGAAAAAGTATTTTTGCAGGTATCTTGTGAATTATTTCTCAGTGTGGTGGTGTGTGCACATGAATATATATATATTTATAAAAATAAGAAAAAAATATGCGCGCATATATATATATATATATGTATGTATATAGATGACAAACCTAAATGAAAAGTGAGCATGAGAAAGTCATTACACATCTGTCAATATTAAGTGGATTTTACAACTCTCCTTTCATGATGGAGTTTTTACTTAGAGTTCCCTCTGTTGATCTGTTTTCGATTACTTCAGATCTTTATAAAATGAACTACAAAAACACAATTTAAAAAACTGGCATCCATCACCAGTGACTGCATCCAAGTGTAAGAAAATAGAAAAGTTGGACACTGAAAAACCGGCCTAATTTTTATTGTACATGGACGTCCTCCTCACAGAAAGTCAGCTGGTTTAAATTCATTCTGTTATGATTTGTAATATCTAAATGGAATTTTCTTCAAAGTGCTCTTGATTGATTGACCCTTAGCTGAACGTTTTGTTTTTATTTTGAGGCTGACAATAATGTTTGTTGGCATGTGTTCTGCTTCAACTGCGTTGGGACGCCATGAAGCTATCTTTATGAGTCATCCAACCATAATACTAAATACATGTCAGCAAAGGAAATATTATCCGAAAAGGGAAAAATCCCTTTGATGTACTTCAGCATGCAGAGATTTCTGCGAGTTTTGGAAGCTCTGCACGCTTGTAAGGGACGGTGTACGCTTACACTTTTTTTTCCGTGCCTACTCCAAGCCTCACAGACCACCCATTGCTCAAAAACAGTTCTGCTCTTTCAGCGGCAAAGTGTGTCATTTGGTTTTAGCACATTCATTTGCCGGGCTGCTGTGTTTATGTTAAGGGAAGCCAAACTGAGAGATGAAATGTTACAAGGGTGAAGTACAAAGTAGACTCAATTTTTCTCAAGTTAGGAGATGCTGGTAATTTATAGCGTGGCTCCGATTTTCATTTTTATGTAACAGTGGAAAGAATTAACGAAATGCGCAGCTCTGGGAAGAAAGAGAGGGAGAATAGGAGAGGAGGAGGAGAGGGGGAGACACAAAGGGGAGAGTTTTTGTCAGATATTCATAGAAGGGTAGGAAAACCGTTCTGCTTAGCTAGCAGTGCCCTCCTGAGACAGGGTGGCAGTAAGCGAGGAAAATAACAAGATAAATGAAATTTTTGCAGCTGCTAGTAAAATATTGAGAATCTGCACTTTTTTATTGATCTTTATGATCCTGTTGCCAAGAGCCACTTTGCGGTGACAAAATATGTTGACAAGTGCATATCTCACTGCCATGAAAAATGTGGTAAAGGATTCTCCTTATGTCTGCAGTGTTATACAAGGAACAAATTGCATTGCTACAGCCAATTCTTTACAGAAAGTCTAAATTTAAGGCCTACCAACCCTAAACACTTTTATCTTGAACTTCAGGCTAACGTTTGTAGCAATTCTTCACTCAGAAAACCGGTTGAGGCCTAACATTTTTTTTTTTTTTGTCTATGGATGTCTTTCTGCCTTACATAAGCTCTTATAAAAAATGGTCATTTCTTGGTACTTTGACTGTATCATTTTGGTATGTAATCCTTCAGCGAGAGTGGAGTGTTCTTCTTGTATATATTGAATTTCTATCCATCTCACAGGAGTGTGTTTTACTGTTCCATATGAAGCCTAAGGGAAAAGCCACTACAAACTGATAACATTTTTATTTTATCTTGTGCCTGATTCTAATCTTACACAGTTTTTGCCCCCATGTAAATCTGTTAAGTGTAGAAGTATCACTCAGAAGCTATTTACATCAGTGCAAGATCAGGATAAAGCTCTTGCTTGTATGGTAGGGACTGGGGTTTTCCCTTTTTTTTTCCCCTTAACTCCCAGTTCAGTGGTCTAGGAAAATCCAGTCTTTTCCCACAGAGCGATGTGATAAGATACCACATTTACGGTATCACTAATTTATTCTTACTGAAGGATTACCAACACTACCTTCATGTTCCATACAGGGGAAGATTTTTGTGATTGTATGTTTGGATTAACCTCATTTTTTTATTTCCCTGTCTATTTTACTAAACAATCCAAGATCTCTCTTTTTGGTGGTATGTTGCTGTAATGGAAGGCCACATCATGTTACTTCAAACCTCTTGCTAAAAGCAGTTATTCAAATGAAAGAAGTGTTGTTTATTTACTCCTAAAATATGTTAACTTTAGCTCAGTTGACAAAATAGCTGTTTAAATAGCTGAACTTACTGAAATGTGTGCACCACTCTGATGCTTGTACTGTGTTAGCAAAATGCAGCATTTCTAAAATCACTTTAAAAGGGATGTTGCACGAAAATATCAAGCTTTTCATAAAATCTTGGTGCTTGTAAAATCGTCGTGTTTAAAATATGCTAGGTACAAAGTGCTTGTAAGCTCTTCGTTATCCTATGCTACAGGAACAAAGTCCTTCCCTGATGATAGATTTGGTTTTAAAATAATCAGTAAGTTATTCATTTAGTTATCTGCAGAAATGCTTCCAAAACAATGGATTTCTACTGTAGTACTGTGTATGATAGGAAGACAATGCTCTATTCCTAAATTAGGCCTTTTTTTTTTTTTTCTCTTGATCAGGTCAAATATATTCTACCGGGCTTGTATAGATATCCCCAGGGGCACCGAGCTGTTGGTGTGGTACAATGACAGCTACACATCTTTCTTTGGAATCCCTCTCCAGTGCATTGCACAAGATGAAAATTGTAAGTTCTTCCTTGCCTTTCTACTGGTGTAAGCCAGAATTCCTGTTTCATACGTAATCAGCTATATTCCTAGAGTATTTTAGGACATGTTAAATGAAAGTAGTTATATATTATAGGTAAGCTTGATGTGTACAAAATAAAACCCTGAAGCTGATACACTTAAGCTGTGCAAAATCATGGTAACCCCACATAGCATGGTAGTGTGTAGAATCATTCTTGCTTATAAGTGATTCATTCCTAGTCTATTCTTAACTGATTTGCTTGGCCCTCTCCGTTGTTATTAGACCTATCACAAGAGACTGTCTTGCCAAAACAGTAATGCATTGCAGGTCCACGAGGCCTCTGTTTAGTGATTCTTCATTCTATTACCACTGAGTATGTCGAGAAAAGCTGTCTGACTGATTGTAGAGGTGAGATCCTTGTGGTTAAAAGGTAAAAGCCAGCTTCTCTAAATACAGACTGAGTGTAAATAGCCTGAAATGACCATGAACATCCATTCCATCCTGGACATACCCATTTCCATCCATTCTTCTACCCCTTCTCAATATTTAATTTTTAGTTTGCTAGGAATCTTCACAAAATTAAGCATGTAACTTATAACACAGACCCAGTGCAACCTGGTGCTGGGATACCTTTGACAGCAATGGGAATGGGTGATCCAAGCACACTCTTCAGTTTCACTGTGTGTGGAACTTGATTAGAGCTTGCATCAAAGACCTCTCTTCCATTTTGACAGCTATTTGTATCTACATGGTGGAAGAAACCAATAATGGATGCCTGATTGACTTTGGTCTAAAGTAACCCTCTGGCTGACCATGCTTAATCAATTACATACAAGATGTATTTTTTTAGTCAAGTACTTGGATACTTAAACAGCAATGCTAGGATGAACTTGTGTCTCATAGCAACTTAAATACTGAACCATGCAGCAATAAAACAGCAAGATAGCAGGGATTAAACTGTCAAAAATAAACATCCTTTTTCATCTTGAGTTTTCAAATCTGTTGGGCTTGAGAAAAGTTTAAAAGAAATGTAATTACTGGCAGTAATGTTTGCTGATAAAACTCATGCTCTGCAGTGTACAATATAGAAATATTATTTTTTCTTTCATGAGCTGAAGCTTACAAAATCTTTATTTGAAAAACAAAGCACTATGGTTAAAATGTCTAAATATTGTCACTTGTTATTTTGCCGTGAGAGAAACCAGAGTTTCATCCACAGTAAGACTGACATGAGTAGATGACATTAATCTCTGAGCATGGAGCCAGCTGCAGGCTGGTATATGACTTTAGTGCCACTTAAGCCCTCAGACTAGACCTTCTGTTTATCTTCTGCACAGGGTATTTTTACCCAACACACACTCTGCCTATATTCCTTAGGTCTTTAATATCCAAATCTTATTGCTTCTGTGGACTTTAATGAGTACAATTAAAAAAAAAAAAAGTGATCTGCTTCTTGTGTGAGAATGTTGGGGCAAAATGAAAGTGTACAAATTGGTCCTTGTACTGAAGAGAGACATTGAAGATGTATTATATGTCTGAAGACTTGTGATGGACAGCCCCATGAGTGTAACTCCACTTAGAAATCAGGTCCAGAAATACTCCAGAAAAGGATAGCTGAGCAAGGACATCAACTCAATTGAATTAAACAGCATGTAATATTATAATATCAGAGTTATTATGATTAATGGAAGCTATTAGAACATAACTCTGTGAAGTAACTGGCATTATTTAAGGTATTACCAAAACATTAGTTTTTATTACATTTTTATTGTATATTAAATAATGTTGGATGATTCCAGCTCAGAACTGAAATTTAATTCATATTTTCTCTTAGAAATCTATCATCACAACTTACCTAAACAGAGTTGCAGTTTCTAATCACCTATTTACTAGGTACTATGTACCTACATGTGGATATGTAGATATACAACTTTGTGATATATATACACACATATACAACTTTGTGATATATATATACACATGTACAACTTTGTGACAGTAACTAAATGTTTGAACACATGTAGATATAGACATATGCATACAAAATATTTCATTTAAAAATCTCCATTAAAGTATCATCTCATGAGGTTGACCATGCCAAAATTAGAAAGCATGAGAAGGTACTGGGCCCAGGTGGCCTAAATTGTGCTTCTTTTTGCATTGCGGTACAATCTTACATTAGTTCACCCCGTTTTTCAATTGGACCCTTGCTTCATACACTACATGATCTAGATGGTACTCAAGGAGTGAGGCAGCTGTTCACCTTTATATGTTTGACCTTATGACACAACATCCAAATTCAGCACTAAATTACTTATTTGTGAGAACAGTGTATTGCATTTGTTGCTGAAATATCTGAGTGCCTCATAAGCCATAGCTAATTGATGATCATAAGACCTTCATGGGACTAGAAACAACTTTTGTTTCTATTTTGCAGGTGGGAAATTGATGCACAAAGATATCTCTGCCTATACATTGCATTGTCTCGTGGGGATCCAACTGCTATTAGCCTTAATCATACGAGTCATGGTGAAGTCACTGACTTTGTATTGTATTTGCTGTGTGACTATTTCTGGGATGTAATAGTATAATAACCTTAGTGGCTGCCCTTTAAGAAGATAAGGGAACTATTGCTGCAGTAGATATTTAAGCCCTGTTGTATCTCAAGGAGTGTCTGAGCAAGGATTTTTTTTCCCCATGCCCTCAAAATTCATGCTTGTCTGTGATATAGCAATTGGACATGCTGACTGCAACATGCAGAGTCAGGGTATCATATGTGCAGCAGCATTTTCTTTCAGATGACAATCTCATTGTGCAACGAACGTATATCACAGTCAGGCTTCTCTGAGTCCTTTCAGTCTCAGACACTCCTTTGCATGAGTTTTCATTTCAGTGTCACAGAATCAGCATCATCCATTCGGATCACTGTCTCGTTCAAGCCCATTTTTTTGTGCATTGTTAAAATAAAGTTGTTCAATTCTAGTGTCAAGAAAATGGATGTTGGTTTTTTTTTTTTGGTGTTTCCCAACACTGTATTAGTTTTAAAAAGGCATAAAAAGGATCTTATTTACTTTTCTTGTTTTCTCCCAGTGAATGTCCCTTCGACTGTAATGGAGGCCATGTCCAGACAAGACACCCTACAGCCATTTAATAAAAGTAGCAAACTATCCCCTGCCACTCCACAGCGATCCATAGTATTTCCACAGACTCCGTGTAGCAGAAATTTTTCTCTCCTGGATAAGTCTGGGTCCATCGAGTCAGGATTTAACCAGATCAGTGTCAAAAACCAACGAGTTCTTGCAAGCCCAACTTCAACAAGCCAACTAAATTCTGAGTTCAGTGACTGGCATCTTTGGAAATGTGGGCAATGCTTTAAGACTTTCACCCAGCGGATCCTCTTACAGATGCATGTGTGTACGCAGAACCCTGACAGGTAAAGCCCAGGCTCTCTTTATTTCTGTATCTACTGATAGCCAGATCCACTGCTTTCTTCTTTTATCAAGCTGTTATCATTTCCAAAACCAAACCATTATTAGGAGGAGCCTGTACAACATAATTCATCTGCAGCTGTGTGAAGTAAGCCGATAAAAACCATTGCTTGACTTCACTATTTGTAAAAACATTTGGTGCCTAAATGTGCAGATAAAAGGAAATAGCTAAGGATATAATCTTGTTTTCAGAATGGTTTGGTACATCTGATGGAGGCAACAAAATAGAAGGAAAATTTATGAATATCATAGATGGAAAAATGAGGTCAAGATAATTAAAAGTCTCTCTGTCTTCCAAAGATAATCTAACTTGCTGCTCAGTGGCTGTCACAGTCATTTCAGGGTTCACCTATAGTGTGCAATGTGTATGAACTTAATTAAGTACTAAGAGGTAATGAATTGGAATTTTTTGCTTAGTACTATTTTTCTTCAGAGCATGCAAACCCATAAATCGTGCAAAGCTGTCAAAAGGAAATACCTACTCCACTAGTGATGTTGAGGAAAACAGATGCCACTTATTCAATAAACTAATATCCACACAGAAGAAAAATGTTGACTAGATACCTCAGAGTCAAAGTTGGTTTGAAAGTTTGTCAATACAGAATTTTATGGCCGTGAACTGAGGATGAAATTTAGCTGAACAAGTGAATTAAAATTTCAGGTACTCTGACCGGTGGCACAGTAAATATAATGGAACCATTATTTATGAATCAAAGCTGGTTTATTTGACAATTTTGATAGCTGGCAGGACAAAAGACAAAAATCAAATTAATTCAATAAAAAAAGCTCGCCATATTTTGTCTCTTCTTCAGCTGTGAAGAGGCTTGAGCAGAACAGCTGAGTTGTTCTAAAAGCAGCATTTAATTGTGAATTACGTTTAACCAAAAACACCACCAAAAAATAGTCAACAGTGAGTCTGTGCGTGTGTTTGTATGCATGTCTATGTTCTTTGTGTACGTGGTTATCTACGTGTACACATATGCTTGTGTGATTCTGTGGGTGTGGAGATACTAGAGCATAAATCCAGTTTTCCAGGAAGAAATGTCACGCATGCTAGGGGCCAACTAGATTCCATGGAAATCTTCATAGAATTTGAAGAGTTGATACTATTGTGAATGCAAAGAATCCCTTTCAACATTTTCTGAATTTTATGCTGGCCTAGGAGAAACAAATAGCTAAGGATGCTGTAGGACACAACTGCCAATTTAGGTGCCACAATGTAAAATATAGGTCCCAAAAAGTCCACTGTCCTAAGTTTCATGGTCTCTTATGTTTCCAGTATTAAAGCGTCCTAAGCATACTGTAAAGCATAAAATGATGCATCAGGAAGTCTAGAAGAGGCTCCCCCACAAACTTTTTCAGTGATTCATCCAACCAGGTGTGACACTTAGATTTCATCCTTTCCTTCACTTGATCCTGTGTCTTCCTTTATGAAGAGTCAAGCTGCAGACAACAGTTAATGTAAGAAGAGTTTCTCCTAATGGGGCTGTTCTGCAGTCTAAGGGATAATTAAATACTCATTTTGTCAGAGAAAGAAAATGAGGATAAGTCTATCCTACAATTAGGTCTGTCATATTGGAGGTGAGAGATTTCATTTTTTATTTTTATTTATTTTCTCCTAAGTATCTTGTGTCAAATATTGCCTGAAACAAAAGCTGGATTTTAAGTATTCCCCCTTAGAGGTGAATATCCTCATTAGTAGGTTACTGATTCATGACATCTTACTGTTTTGTCTCCTGTGCCTACCTAATTTGTCCATTCAGAACAGCTTCAACAAAAAAGTGTAGAGCATTTTTAGCTCAGAATACCCTGCAGCATAGTAGGAACATTATCTAGATCAGAAGACAAGTTGGCTCCCCCAGGAGCAAAGAGAGCAAAGGGCGATTAGAGAAAGGAGTCAGCAGGTTTAGAGAGGATTGGGGTGGAGAGGAGGTAAGGAAAGACTCTTGAGTTGTAAGCGTTGAATCCCAGAGGCTTTCAGGAAGATTCGAAACATAATAGCTAACGCCTTTTTCTCAATATTGATACTGGCTAATTCTGCTGATTTCCTCTTTGGTTGTTTTGTGGTTATGGTTGGGTTTTGTGAATCCTGTTCTTAAGAAACTTCTTCTTTTGTGTTATATAGAGAGCATAAAACCCAAATGAGGTTGCAAGATAAGTTCAGCATCCATCTGTTGCATAAATACTGGGTACTGCAGTGCTCTATTCTGTGACACCTGTGTTCCCTGTGCACTGAAAAATGGCTTACATCTCTGTTTTTGTTAAATAAATGGTGCAAACTCCTTGCAGAGGCCAGTTTTGTAATGCCACCTTTGTTCCTGTGAGGTATGCCATCAACATAACTGCTGTAAAAGCATTTCCCAATAGGTCTTCTTTAGAGCGTTATGTGGGACATCAGTTACATGACTCTGTTTAAGCTCACTGCAATTTATTCAGTGTTTGAAATGACCAGACTGATAGTTACTGCAGATCATAACTGCCCTAGGATCTGGGTTCTCGTATCCCTGGTTAGAAATCATTACAGGTTGAGCTTACATCACGGGCAGCTTTTTGCCTCTTAGCAGGTACCGGTAGATCTGCTATTTAGTGATACAGTGGCTGGAAAAAGAGTTGTTTTTGGTTTCTTAAATATATTACATTTCTCCAGATGAAAAATTCCTAAAGTGTTGTACAAAATTTCCTCAAGACAGGACAATAAGGTATGATTTGTGAAAGAATACCTGCCTGCCAGCCTGAAGTACTGGGTGCAACTCTCAGGTTTGTATTTTCTCAACGATATCTGGAGCACCGCTCTGGCTGATAAACAGCTCCCCATTTATTGTCAGCAATTTGTGAGCACACCGGCCACTATATCTTTGATGTGACTGAAGCAGCAGGGGCTGTCTTCTCTAGGAAATGACTTTATACTATCTGTTCTGCCTTAGTATTTTTTTTTTCAACAGTTCTGATTACCTACAGAATGAGGTGCAGGGAAAACATATTTGAATCTATACAGGAGTCCAATTCATAGACTGAAATTTAAGAAAAACGGACTACTTGGGGCTTGAGAAATTAAAAAAAAGAAATTACTTTAAAGCCACCTAGATTCAGAAGACATCTGAATGAGATCTGACACAAAAAAAAGGCCAAAATATACTTAATTCTGTTAGGCAGTAAGAGAGAAATGGTCCTATTTGACAGGCAGATCATTTAATAAATAAAAATAATTTTTAAAAATTAGGAATCCAAAATAGGGAGAATTATTAGAATCATCTACTGTTTGTTGTTTTAGATTAAGATTAGGATTTTAATTTAAATTAAAATTAAATTTAAATTATTTACTGTTTTACTCATAATATACTTCTCCATTTCCCCTGAGATATTTTCTGCTTGTTATATTTTGTAGGGCTTCTCTTGAAACTTAATGGTAATTGAGATTGGAGTGGGTGTGGGAGGTGAAGATTCATCAAGATTTCAATTCTGGGACTTTTTGAGCCTTTGGGACTTTTTTTAAGCCTTGCCAAGACAGAAGCAGTTTGAGCAACTATTTCTTGAAGCAAACATCAGAAATTTGTTTTCTCCTCAGTTTTTCTTTTTATTTTGTTTTTTTTTCCTCCAGCTGCTGCAGAAATTCCCAACAATCCTATTTGGGGGTGGGAGGTAGGGGGTGTCCAGAAAGGGGTAACCAAAAGCCTTGGATTACAAGGAACCATTTTTAGAGCAAGATTTTTAATTATTTTTTTTTAACAGCAACCACTATTCTGATAATGATGCAGTCTTTTTTAATAACATCTTTCTTCTTTCTCACTATGATCACCAAATTCAGGATGTATTGGTGTTGAGGGAAGGCAGATAGCTGCAGCTCCCAAGAGCTGTCTCTGGCACATTTTCATATAAAATACATACATCTGTGTGATATATAGTCCTATTGCTTCCTATGTATTCAAGCTGATAATTTGAGGGAAAACCCACTTTATAAGTGTGTCTGTGGCTGATAGACTGTGGATGTTATCTGGGCCTCACAATTCTTGTTTAGTCAAAAGGTATTACTGTACTCATGTTTTGCTGTAGCACCTCAATATTACATTGCGAGGTTTTTTTAAAAACAGGACCTTGAAGTTTGAAATTGCCAATTTAATAGCACCTTTTCTCTAGGATCATGGCTCAACCCATTTTGTGTTTATGTCTTTCTTTATAGGTTTAGAGTCTTTGACCTTGATGTTCTCCCCAAGTCCATTAATTAATTTAATCATATCCCAAAACAGACCTAAAAAAGTAAACGTTGTGAGCAAGAGTTGTCTGCTTCATTTTATAGAGTGGCTATGGAATATTGCTGAATTAAAGTGAACGCCATGCTGAATTTAATGCTTGTTCTTGCATAATTGTCCTGGTTTGAGGTAAAACAGGACCAATTTTGT
>RSEF01000031.1:66264385-66277524 GCA_003993805.1 Himantopus leucocephalus
CTCTGAAAATTCCGTGATTCCGTGATTCCGTGATTCCGTAAGTAGATTTCCTTCCTTTAAGCTCAGACAGGAAAACAGAGAACTAGAAAAATACGTAGCCAGGTGTTTAATGAAAAACATTAGAACCACTTTTGACGGCTGTCAGCACATCATTCTCATCTACACATTGCTATACATCAGTTTAGCTGTTCTTAAATGTAACTTAAAAATACTATATTAGAAGATTTTGATCAGACTTGATTTACATCTGGAAGGGCCTACAAGATCCTTTGTAGAAAATGCAATGATGAAGGCATTCAAGACCATGTTGTTTCTGGTACAGGATAGCTGGAGAACCAATGTTTATAGGAAAGAAAATTTCTCCAGACAGCATGTACTTTGAGGTCCTGGTACACCTGTTTTGTCAAACTGTTTACTTTCATGCTTCCAAATCTGCCTGTACATCTGCAAAGCAATATTTTAGTTATATAGGCTTTCACATATGAGGTGACTGACATCCATTTTGTTTGAACATTAATTTTCTGGAGCATCAACACACATCTGGGCTGTAACACAGCTATGCTTTTATTCACATGAATACCTTGAAGCTCAAGAAGTTACCTTATGTTCTCGGTTATTCTAGTGGAAATTAGTTTTTTCTGGGCTGTGACTGCATTCAGTCTAGCAGCACATCTTTGAAAATACAGCCTATGAAGACCACTGTTTTTGTCCCTATGTCTCTGGTCCTTCTGTCTGCAAACCTCTGCTATAAAAAGGTCCCCATCTTAATTCATTGTCCCAGTGCAGACCAAAGTGATGGCAGAAGACATAAGTGCTACATCAAAGACAGCCCTGCTCTGCCCGTGTCAATGTACTCACTGAACCGAGCATTGCTCATGTTTGGTCCTTCTGCAGCACTTTTATTTTTAAAAAAACCAACATATTGATTTTATTTTCTGCCAAGAAAAAATTCTAAGCACAGTAAAATGGTTACCAGAGAACAAAATGATAACTTTTATACTTATTGAATGACTTTTTTGCTCTAGGAAAAAGTATTAGCATCCAAAAGTTGTCAAAATTTTGTATATTTAAATCAGCGATCGTGAAAATTAGCTACAGCATTTTAAAATTATTCTATTATTTCAATGTATTTATAGGCTTTCTTTTTAAAATGAGCTTTGTTTAATGTGTGCCATGTACGTAGCTTGAAAACATTACTTATTCTTCCCATTTTAGTATTAATCAGAATTGCGTGTGTATAAACTGGAGAAATGCATCTCCTGCAACAGAAAGGTAACTTCTTTAACAGTTGTTCTCCCAAGATGTGGATGAATGGAAAAAATACAGTCAAAGTGATCTAACAATAGGTGATTTTTTACAGGGATCTTTTTCTTGAGCTTCAGCACATGAAATGTATTCTGAGTTCATATATTAATATCCTTTGTAAACAAGAAATTTGTTTTGAGCCAATGTAGGGGGTAAAAACATTTTACTTGGCATCACAATGTTCAGTTATAACTGGTTTGGAATTTTGACTATTTATAGACAAGTTACGGTGTGACTTTTCACAGTATGAAATTAATCACACTGACTGTTAAAAAATAAAAGATTAATTGGTTTTATGTAGTATTGTATCATTTATTGTGGTAGCTGTTAAAAATAGATAACCAGAGGCTAATAGATGTTAATGGTCCCTTTCACTATTAAAAAAAATCAATGTTTCTTGGATACAGAATATCTTAATGTGTTCTTTTTGCTTAAAAGTGTTTGATTTGAAAATAACCAAACATAAAAGTCTGCATTCACAAATCATCTTTGTTTTACCAGCACTTGAATTTTCTTGTCAAGTTTGATAAATATTTTCTGTGCAAATTAACCATGCACTTCAAAAAAGGAGAAGACCAGGCATGTCACTACTTGTCTTCTGATGTGAGAAACAGATATTTGGTACTTATTTTTTTCTTAAAATATTATTTTGCATATATTCACGTAATTTTTTAAGGGGCATATCATCTAGACTAAGTAACCTTTCCACAGCTTTAATATATTTCTTTCAAACTTGTTGGAGAGCAGTTAGATTTTCAAACGTAAGTAATTAAAATTGTAAGCTATTGAGTTATTGACCAATACTGAGCTATTAATCAAGCTAAAAAATTCTACAATCAGGGTTCAGCGCTCTGAAGCACTGTAAAATAATAGTATTTGTGTTCAGTGATGCAAGTAGCCACAATTAAGCAGTTCACTTGACAAATGAGATAGTTCACTTTATTTTGCACTTAATTGAATTGTACATGCTTGGTCACCATTGTCTCCTTCCCTTTAGTTTCAGTTTCTAGCCATTTAAACATGCACGTTTATTAAAGAGAGAGCAATTAAGTTGGTGTTGGCCATTTGTGCTAGAAATGCAGACATCAAGAGCTGTGCCTTAAAATGTTGCACAGGGTAAAAATCATTAATGCCTCTCTAGAAAAATTCTTAATTTTCTTAAAAAACAGTCTGATGAGCATGTAGGACTCTGTCACTAAGTTAAATCAAACGTGAAAAGGAAAAGAAACCTTTGTAGGATGTTGATATTAAATCACTTTTACCAGATAGCAATATATAGACATTGTTTCTTCACATTTTATTTTAGTTAGCAATGGTATTTGAATTTCAGCAGTCCTGTCTCATCTTTCTGTCTTGCATCCTTTTCTTTCTATGTTTGCAGTCTGTTATTATTCTGAATTTGTAACATCTCAGTCAGTTTTGTTTGTTTGTTATGTTTGTTTTTAACAAACTGTGGTGTTGAAAACCTAAGTTCTGGGTGTCATTTCAAGATCAGAAAAAGGCATTTTCCATCTGGATGGGAGAAATGTGTTAATTAAATGCAAATATTTTGGATAGCAATAAGAAAATAGAAAGGTAATTGTAACATCGTAGTTATATTTTCCAAAGTCTCTCATTGAAAAAAGTGATCTCAAAAAACCTAGATTCCTCCAAAGCAACGTGAAGAATGTATTTGCAATCAATCACAGAATCCTCCTGAGATACAGGTGAAACAATCAGACGTGCGTTTGTAGGTAAGGTTGTAGCTGGCACCAGCAAACAGAGGATTTTGTCAGTCTCTTAGCTCTGGTGTGTGAGGAGTTTTTTGTGGCTGAGGAGCACCGCGCTGAATTTGGGTGAAATGAGGCAGGCATATGATGTTGTAGTGCAGGCTCACTAGCTGCTGAGTTATGTCTTGTGTGGCATGATGCCTATAGACTCTCAGTGAATTCCTGCACAAGCATTTCACATTTGTTGAAGAGGTCATGAAGTCTTGGGTATGTGTCTCCCAGGAAAGCCCCAGAGAAGTGCACCTGCAGCTCTCTTGGAAATTACTGGGAAGACCAGATGCTCCTGCTCACATGCTTTCCTGTTCGCGGCAATAGAGAGCACTGATGGCATGGTGTTTCTCTTTCCCGTTGCAGGCCCTACCAGTGTGGTCACTGCTCCCAGTCTTTCTCCCAACCTTCAGAGCTGAGGAACCACGTAGTTACGCACTCCAGCGACAGACCTTTCAAGTGTGGCTACTGTGGTCGTGCCTTTGCTGGTGCCACAACCCTCAACAACCACATCCGGACACACACTGGAGAAAAGCCCTTCAAGTAAGTACCTGAAGCCAGCAGCCTTTGCCAGCTGAGATTAGAGAGGGACATGCATCGCTGCTATTCACTAGCATCACCAGTCCGTACTGGCATCCAGCAGATGTTCTCTTGAAAGCCAAGGTCAGACCGCCAGGTAAATCCGTCAGTGGTGTAGCTACAACCAGAATTAAACCAGGCTTGTTTCTGGATGCCTTTCAAGCCCTGAGCAATTTTCTGTCCTCTAACGAGAACTTGTTTTAATTAAATGACAAGTTGCTGTCAGAGAACCATAGCTGGAAATACACTCAAGACTGGGACAGGCTATGCTGTAAGAAAATTAGTATGATTCTTTGATGTCTATATGCTGGGGTAGATGGAGCTTCACATAAAAGCTAATTTGGATCTGGTTAAATATGGGGAAGAAATAAACATCTTTTTTTTAGTCTTAGAATCACTGCATAGAAAATGCAACTCTGGCTTGTGGCATAATTTTGGTAAGATCATAATAATAAATTGATAGTGTTCAGCTGTCCAAGATATAAGAAAAAGAAAGAAGTCACCTGGTCAGGATGGTTTTTAATTAAACAGTCTCTGCTTATTTTTGCAGTTTCTGTTTACTGAAATTAAAGCCAAGCACATACCCGAGTCTCAGAAAGTTTCCCTCTATACTTACTTCCAGCCATAGCACAACTGACCCAGGTGGATTTTACTTTCTGTTGTGCAAGACTCTGCCTACCTAACAGGAGGTGTTCTCCAAGACAGAATACTAATTTTCCCTATTTGTGTCTGTACTGTTGCTGAACTGACAGGCACGAATTTTATGGATATTGTACCTGGAACAATCCCACTTTGGAAGAAGAATTATGTATTGATATCAAAGTATAATATATTGATATCACTTCTTTTGAAAGCTACCTGATGTTCCTAGGAGGAATGGGAGTAAGCGTAGAAGAAGTTGTTCATCTCTCCCCGTTCTCCAAGGACTGACTGTCCTCTGTCTTCTTTTCTCCATTTGTCTTTCTTTTCTACTTTTGCTGTACTGTGCTCTTGGTCTGGTTAATGTAAGAGAGCTCAGCCATGGGGCCTGTCAGAACCCCTCATAACAAGCTCAGTAGAGATACCAGTAGAGATGCTTTGCCTCCATATATGGTTGAAAGGAAGCATGGCCTCCATACATGTCTCTGCTGGGGACAAGGGGACAGAGCCAGCAATCAAATACTGCATATCCAGTATAGGAGCGCTTGCATACCAGAAATCATGGCTAGGATAGTGTTGTAGGAGGCAAAGCACGGAAACGCAGAGCATCTAAACATCGACTCCTCTAGAGCCGGTCTGTTGAATGCTCAGAGCCCACAGAAAGTGAGCCAAAAATAGTGTGAGCAATCAGATTGATTTTATCTAGTTGCTGTGTAAATAGATTTTAGTAATTAATGGAAGAGGTTTCCGGGTCAAAATGGTAAATAGATTTCTTTTAATGTTAAGGTGTTACTTATGTGTAACCTTGTTGACTCCACTTAATTTTTTTCCTTAACATCCTGTTTTTGTCACGTTTCCAATAGATCTGCTATTTTGCCCCATTTAGAGTCATTATTTTTCCCCTTTGGTTTAGTAATTTTTTTCCCCTTTTCCAAAATGGTCTTGACTACAGCACAATTTCATTTGTGAAAGGGCTTAACGTATATACTATGATTATCTGGTGGTCTGGTATTTGTTTGTTTGTTTCGCCCTGGTTATGCTGAAGTATTTAAGTATTCCAGGATGTATCTGGCTATTCTTAAAGGTGCAGGGCAGACCAACAAAAAACATGGATGCTTTGTACTGCTTCTTTATGATGTACGGCATAATTTCGTTCTTGTAAGATTTTTATTTAGTTTCTTCCTTAAACTCAAGAAAGAGTGGTATCAATTTCTCTCTGGAGGACTTGGAGTATTTGCAGTAAGCTGACTAGTAATTTCACATGACGCTAAAACTGGAGCTGCAGATCTTCCCATCCCTGCTAGTCAGATAAGGGGACACATACGCCCTGGTCCTGCAAGCTGTTCAAAAGGGCAGATTTGCCTCCTATGCAGGACTGCCTGCATTTGAGAAAGGAGGGGCAGAAAACTTATCCAGAAATTGATCCACCCACTCTGCTGGAGGAAAAAGAGATAGCTGCAGCTCATCTTGATGTCTCATCACCGTTCAGATGCTCCTTTGAAAAGGAGGGGGCCAAGACCTGGTATTCAGCAAGCTTAGACGAAAACCTCAACAAATTCCAGTAAACAAGAACCACAAATGGGACAAACAAGATTTCTGTCTCTTGATCACGCAATTTAGGTTTTAAATGTTTGCTTGCAAAGGGATTTTGAGTGTAGGCCTACCAGAAAAAGTGAAAAATGGAAAAGTCTTTTGAGATAGGGTTTTTGTACCTCAAAAAAGTCTATATTTGTGGTAATGTACATACTTCTGTTGAATAATATTTTTACTATTAGCAAGAACGATCGTGTGTGGGTAGTGCTAAATTACTTAAATTTTGGCTAAGTTATTTTTAAAATAACAGGCATAATTTTAAAGTTATTACTAAGTTTAATTTCACAGATGAAAATGGGTAGTCAACTGGACAGTTGACTTGCCTCTACAGTGAATGCAATCTCACTATTTCTAATGCAGTAAGGCAGTTATGTTTGTAAGTGGCATTTGGACAAAGTACAATGTACGTGAACTAAGCAGACAATGTCAAACATGTCAAACACTAAGTGTATGTTTGTATGCATATTATTTTCAGAAAGTGGTTTTAAAAATGATGAACATAGGGTGACAGTATTTTAAAATATTTCAAATTAATTGTTATTTAAGTGAAAATCTGTGACTGGTTAAAAAGGTTTTTCTGTGAGAAGCTTTCTTTGTAGGTCTTAGGTAACTTTGGATGTATGGTGGAAGACTTTTCTATTTGCTTTTCATTACAGATAACAATGCTAAGTGAGGTTATCTGTAGTCAAAGCTTTAGCTGCATTGCCTGGACTGCAGGTCCAGTTAGAAGGGATTTCTTTTCATGTCATCACAAGCTATCAAGTCAGCTTCACCACTGCAAAGTTTTTGTGTATTCTTATCTTACTGAAGTCTCCACTATGGCTGCTAGTCTGGGAACAAAGCTCTCAAGTAAATTAAAAGGTAGGAGAAAAAGGAAAATTATTGGCCAACCCCAGTTTCTTAAACTGTCTCCCCCCACACCTCCATCTCTTCCATTTCAGCAAAATTAAAGAATAGCTAAGGGACTTCCCTGCAGAATCAGAGTTATGCAAACATCTAATATTCAGGAGTCAACCAAAAAGAACTAGAGGAAATTTCAATTTCAAATAAATTTCAGATTGGGATAACCCAGGTGTTTTTCATTGTTTCTTACTGAAATGCAAAACTGGGGAACATTAATTTCAGATTGAATATAGATGTTGTGCCTGCAGTGACATCTCAGCTTTGTCCTGGCTTTTGTTGGATTTTTTTTTTCCAAATAAGTTTAAAAATCAGTGTTAAATGTAGTTCTTGAATGAAATCTTAAAATGTTTATTTTGAAAATATCAAATTAAGGTATTTTTTCCTAAAATAGACCCTCAATATTTGCTTAACCCAAAGCCTTTCATAGAGGTTGACATAAGCTTGGGAATTAAGACAATCCTGTCTATAATCCTCAATATCCATGTTTTGTAAACACTGTGAAGCAAACAAGCAAACCAGTGACAATGAGGGCTATCTAACCAAACTCAGAAAATCCAGTACCTTAGAAATATCCAAACCCCATTGATGTCCGTGTTGTTTGTGAATTTAAGAACCATCTTGTTCACCTGCCCAATCAAGAAAATCACATAGGGAAACCTTGTGGTAGAATGAAGTCGTGTGTTTGATGAGACTGAATGTTGTAGTACAGCATTGCTCCTTACAATTAAAATGAAGGTGCATACACTTTGTAAAAAAAGATCATATGGATCCAGCTTTCACTGATGGTGTCTAATCTTTTGAGGACATTTAGGTTGCTTTTTTGGATTTACATTGTGTCAGGGGCTGTTTAAATTATTCTCAAATGCCATCAGATGGCTTAAGTGGAAATTAGGTGGTCTCTCAGTTAGTAAGCATTATATACTTGTATCTACATTTGATGCTTTACCACAAATTTGGTGTATGTCGAAAGCCAGGCTTGGGCTCAGCCCTGTGACTACTTTGTTCGTGGTCGCAGAAGGTGTGGGCTCTTTTTCCTCTCTGACTGTTTTCAACCTTCCAACACAACATTAAACATGTGTGGCTTGTAGCGGAGAAACACACACACGTGCTCACCAGTCTCATAGACACGGAACATTGCAGTGGTTATTCTGGTACAAGCTGGGAAAGGGTGGTTGATAGAGGGAAGAGTACATCATAATTCAAAAGAAAAATATTCCTGCTTTTCCTCCCATTCCTGCCTACCCTGAGATAGTTATACCAATGGCTGGGACATTACTATCCTCACCTTTTCTATCCGTTTGTATCCAGCAACAACTTCTCTGGAGCACATTGAAAAGAGGCGTCAGGGGCTTAATACAGGTCCCGCCTTTATGCCAGGTACTTATATATCCAAAACTGTAGTCCTGAAAACACTATCCACACCCTTTGCAAGTGCCTAGAAAATACTAGGCACCTTGGGTACTATCTGAAGTTTACCTGGGTACATGAAAAAGCCAGGGGAATTAGGTGCCTTGCCAAAGGCTTTATTCTGACTTTTGCCTAGGGGCTGTATAGTGCAGACAGCGCAGCCTGACCAGCAGCAACACTTGGCACCCATATCCCTCCTGTCCAAAGGGCAGATGCTTGTAGCAAGAGATTTATTCTTTCCTGGCCTCTCTTTGGCATGCTTCTTTACTGTACCTGTATGAAAGTGTCCCAGAACAGCCTGTAGCTGGGAAGTTAGAGCACTCCCATGGCAGAAGAAGCCTGTGTATAAAGGATGGGAACTTGCATTTTAAAGGAATACAGTAAGCCTTACTTTATGTTTTCAAGAGTAACGCAAGGTGCTGAGTGAACGCAGTCCCTAGCTCTAGCCTCCCAGGTGAGCTCCAGAAAGGGTAAGGAGGTCTGCCACAGCTTCATGTCCAGTGGTTTTAATAACTGTCTTTTGATCACCATATAGTCTTTCTCTGATTCACATATGGCCCCTAGTCATCCTGATATAGTATATTTAATTTATTTGGCCAGGCACTTAGAAGTCAGGTGTTGCCACACCTGATTTTGTAGGTTATTTTGCAACTGTACCACTTACAGCTTGGTTAGGCAAGGATCCAAACCTCCTATTACTCAGCAAGCAAAGCACTTGTCTTTGCGGACATCAAAATAACAAAACTATCAAGTTCAAGTAGATGGCAATACCTCATACAGACTAAGTTAACCACCATCCTTAAAATTGATTCCAATGCCTCAGTGATAGATATATATATATGTATATAAAAATAATACAATAATTTGCAAGTTTGTCAGGCAATGAAAGGTAGTATATTTTGACACACTAATCCAGTAACTAATCAGTTTTCTAATAAACAATCAGCAGTACACTAATGTGTCATCAGCACTTCAGGAGCTCTCGAGAGTGGATGATCTGCACATAGACGTTAATGAATACCCCAAAAATCATTAAGTAATCAATACTTCTGAGTTATTTTCATTGAGCTGATAGGTCTGATACATTAAAGCTGACATTTTACATTTGTCAAGATCACAGTGCAGTTTTTAACAGTGGAACAAGCTGCTAAAAATATTCCATGAAAGACAATCAAAGAAACACAACTTAAAAGTGTTGACATTTTAGATTGGTACAGTAGCTTGGATGAATGACTTTGTAATGTCTGTGCTAAATGTTCCTGAAGCAGAACTTTCTTACTAAAAATTACTAATGTGAAGAACATTACACAATTATGCATATGTGTAAATATCTTTCTTCTCTTTTTTTTTTCTGTAAGCAGCTAGATCAGTGACAGTTCACTTTCTATCATTCACATCAGTGAAGAGAGAAAGATGAATATGAATTAGCTGAACCCTTTGTTTCCCTCACTTCTGCTTTGAAGGTGAAGAATTCATCGTAGTGATGCTTTTATGATAATCTTCTTTGAAGATAAAACATCACACAGCAGCATTAAATCAAAGGTGGCTTTTGGAGTGAGCACCATACAAGAAGAATGCACTGCATCCGTGTTTGCGACTCATCAAACACCCCTATCTAGTGTTCAGAATGCAAATTAAGACAGCAGTATTTGGGAGATTAAATACAATAGATTCTCTTTCAGAGCAGGGATAGGGGATTCATTCCAAGCTAGCAACAACCTCATCCTATCTCCTCCAAAATTCAATGGCTTTGTTCATTTGGTCACACGTTATTTTTACTGCAGATTATGGTTCTCTAAAGAGAGGACAGGGTAGAAAGAGAGACGACATAAAAGACAGTGAAGCAAACACTGTTATGAGTTCTTGCTCAACCCACAGATTTCTCAAATAGTGTGGATGTTTTCAGATAATTAAGTAACCACTAACTCTGCCTATTTAAAATGAACCCCACTGCATAGTCAGATCAGATAAACAAAGAGTTTTCTCTTGTTCTAACACTAAACAATTATTGCTTTGTGATTTCCCTTCCTCCGATAGGCAATTGTGGATTTTAAATTAGCAGAAGGTGAAATTCTATTTGTCATCAATTTCTCCTAGGGGTTACAGAGCAGAAAACTGCAGACAAGCTGCTTCTTTGATGGCTCACTCCTAAAAATCTCTTTTTGTTCTTTATCTATTTGAACTGACAGTGATCAGAGCTACAGCAGGACAGGCCTCTCTGGAGAAATCACCTTCCCCCTGTCTATTGACAGATTCCTCTGTTCTGAATCAGACAGGCCTTGTCCCATCATAGGCATCAAGGCCTTGGAAGTAGCCACCAATTAAACCTCTTGAGCCAGTAAAATCTGAAGCCACTTTTGAGTGTCTGTTCTGATTAGGCAGGATGAGACAAAGCCCATCACCCTCCCCCCGAGCAGCTCCCTGGTCTCAATTTTCTCTCTTGCCTTCACCAGGTGCGAGAGGTGTGAGAGAAGCTTCACACAAGCCACCCAGCTGAGTCGACACCAGAGGATGCCCAATGAGTGCAAGCCAATAACAGAGAGCACAGAATCAATTGAAGTGGATTAACTGATTGACTGGTTGGAATTAAACTGCAAGGAAAGTCATGATTAAATGTCACGGACACTTAAGCAAAACCAAAGATTTCCTCTGAGCAACTTTCAATCAGTCCAAGAAAACCAAAAGCAGTAATAAAATAAGTAAGATGTTAAGAGATATTGATCCTGGCGTGGAAGTGAGACCAGGAAAGAGATTATTTATTTATGACTAGGGATCAGTCTTATTTCAATTGACAAGTTACTTGGGACTGTTAACATTTCAAGTTCCGCCATGTATTGCTTTAATTCTAAAAGCCTTTATAATTGTTATTTAATGCCAAAGTGAGGAATCTCAGTGGTTCTTCTGCTCATAGTTATGACTGAGAATGCACATGGACTTGTTTATTGTTGCACCTTTTTTGTAGCATGACTCAAAGGACCCAGATTTAATCCATACATTTGGCTGGGCCGGGCTAAGTTGATCCTGACATGGCTATAATAAAAATTGTTGTCTGGTATGGGAAGTGATCAAGAGCTATATCTGGGTCAGCGTGAGCCTCCTCAGACCAAAGGGCATTTCATTTCCATAGTCTCATGCCTCACACTGTGTGCACTTTTTCATGCAAGTAGTTTCATTCAACAGCATTGCATTGGCATAGATATTCTGGAAAAAAAAAAAGAAAAAAAAAGGAAAAAAAAAAGGAATGTTGTATATCTGCAAATTTACATTATATAAAGAAGCCAGTAGGAAAACTATGTTAAACTAATAGAGCTCTCAAATTCAGTCTAATAGCTATGAAAGACAGAGAAGGTAGAATGTACTTTTAAATGTTTAAGGTTCTAGTGTATTTGCAAATCATATTATGAGGAGCAAAAAACCAAGATGATGTTTTTTGTTTGGGTGATTGATTTAATGGCTTGCTGATTTCTAGAAAAACTGATCAGAAATCCAAGCTGCAGTCCATTGATATTTTTGCTCAGTTTGGATCAAATTGAAAATGCTCCTGTATTAGACAAAACTCTCAACATACTTGCACTGAGCTTCAAAACAAAAGCTAAATCTGAACTCAGATACTTTGTAAATGGCTTGGAGGCTTCATAGTATTCATTTCATGGAAATTTGCTTGGTACAGTCATGAATGAAAGGAAGCCAAAATATTCCCAACATCAATGTAAAAAGCTCAGATGTCATTACATTTGTTCAATTTAACAGTTTCCGTATTGGCGTTCTTCAAGTTTTATCCTTGATGTATTTCTGATTTCATGATTTTGTCTAATCAAAGAATGGTTTTCACCTTTAGAGACCAGCAGTGTTTGTTTATATATTGATTGTCTCAATGCTAGAGCTGTAGTTTGATAAAAATGTAAAAAAACCCAAAAAAACCACAAAAAAGACAAAAAAAAAAAACAAAAAAAAACCACCCAGAAAGAAACCAACAACAACAAGAAGCAAAACCTAAACAGTTCTGAGGTCATGCTATATCATAAGGTAAAACTGCAAAATAAATTCTTGGAGATTATGGGGATTAAAACAGATTAATTCAGTTTTGCACCAAAACTGAAGTGCTAGGTGGCTCATAAGGGCTTAGTTGATTATATTAAATATTTTAAAAACATTTATGGGGATGATTTTAAATATGTAGAGAAATAAGTATCCAATTCTGTAAAGGGCTAGACAGAATCAGCTACAAATTTAGTAACAGGTTCAGACCATTTATGAATTCTGCAAAGAGCTCAAGCAGAACAAGAGCATACAGTAAAATTCAAATACATTTAAAAAGAATTTAAAAGCTAAGACATCTTTGCTTCAGGATGTTCATTTATTATATTGCAGAAACTACACTGCAGAATTTTGAGTTTCCAATGCTTTGCAGGGAATTACTTCAGGAGTTATTGTGTTTGTGTTTGGCCATTAAAAATGTAAAATATTGTGGAAAAAAAAAGATTTTTTTATCATTGTTCTGGCAAGTGTCAGATTATCTCATAAAAAGACTTCAGCCCTGTGAATTTTTCAGCTCTGTTTCTCAGTGCAGAGATATGGGGAGTGAGCAATTCTGTCGTCACTTGCCTGATTTTATCCTTCGAACTATGAGATATTCTTAGCTACTATATAAATGTGTTTGTTTGTTTGTTTGTTTGTTTGTTTTTTAGGTTCAAAGAAGCATGGGAAGCTGTGTAGGAAAAAATGTAACTTAAAGGTCACTATTTAAACATTGTTTTCTTCCTAGCAAGCCTAATCAAACAGAAAGAAACCAAAATCTGATCCTAAACCTTTCAGACCCTCACTCCTGGTAGTTCACACCTTCCCTTATTTAAAAGACTTAATGTAAAGTAACACCTTGATGGGGCAACAGCTTTTAGTTTACATTTAAACAGCAGCAGTAGATAATTTCTGCAAGCAAACAGATATTTCTCCCCC
>RSEF01000031.1:66277548-66319918 GCA_003993805.1 Himantopus leucocephalus
AAAAAAAAAAAAAGGGCAAAAATTTATAAATAGAGTAAGTGGGAAAAGAGATATGTCATGCTCCGAAAAGCAACTGTGAGCTATCTGTTAGATCACTGACTTATGCTGTTGCATTATCTAACTGTGCTCTCCTGTTCAGGGATGTGGTTAGTGGCAGCGCAGAGCACTCAGCCTCTTGCAGAAAGGGATTTATGTTTGAATCCTATAATGCAAATAGCACGTAAGTATGTGCTTACAGATATTGCAAGTTCCCTGCTGAATATAAATAGGCTTACTCATATGTTTTTAATTAAACATGTGTCTAAATATTCTTCTGAATGTGAGTGAAGATCAATTATTTCAAGATTTTACAGGATTTTTTTAAAAAAGCACCACAGTAGGATTTCTGCAGAACTTACTTTTTTTCTTCCAAACAATTCTTTCTTGTGTAAATCACAATGTTGTGCCAGATACCTAAGCACAATGTCAGACATTGTATTATTTCATACATGGCACTTCCAGAACAGATTTGGCAGCATACAAAAGCAATTCAGTGAAAACCCATGATTTCATAGTGGGTTTTTCTGAAGTACACTATTTGGCATTCTGTTACAATATAGAAAATGTAAAACTAACATCGACAAGTTAAAATACATTCTAGGTTTGGACTAAACAGAATCTAGTTCCTGTCTGCACTTCCTGATTACTGAGTGAGTTTCTGTTCATGTATCGACAGAACAACCATACATATAGGTCTATTATGAATACAGTATGTGTTTGCACACAGTAAACTGAAGCAGTAAAGGTAGTACAGTTATCTTTAAATGTAGTGATTATGTGCCTGCCATTTCAGAATTTCTGAAGCACTTGGCATCTCCGTTTTGTAGTCTGATAAATAAATACAACCTTTGTTTTTTAATTTTTTTTGTCCAACCCTGAACACATTGGAAGTCATATTTAAAACTCGTGCCTGGTTCTGATTCTTTTTTCAGTGTGGAATTAAATTTTATACATTTGTAGAGTTATTCCTTTCAGAAAGACATTAGGTCCTTTATGAACCTGCAGTTCTAGACCCCAAATCTGATCTTTTGATTGTCTTCCCATGAAAGAAAGCTGAGTTGGAAATAATGTAATAATTACAGCACATTACATAGTAGAAACTTACAAGCAATGATGTGTATATCTTATCTTTTGGTAACATCATCTCTTCTTTTAATTACTATTTATTATTCGTATGGTGCCATTATGTTATGTGATGCTATCTTACAGCTGACAAAATGATGTGATTTCAGATGAATAAATAGGTGAAAGTCCAAAAGTAAGTCCTCATTGCTTTTCAGAGTCATCAATTGCTATGATTTTTTTCTTTTAAATTACGAGCACTCTTCTGTTCCATACAAGTCCTTTTTGTGGATAAGATTCCAGAAAATAAAATATTCTGGGCATGCATGAAGTCTTTTTTTTATATTTTGTCTAGATTTTGGAAGTTTTGAGATCATAAAGCCAATCTGAAAAAGTGCATAAGTCCACCAAATAGATGTAGAATATGCTGAAGGGGTCCTCTGTTGTAATAAAAATGACATTGTAATTAGAAAGGTAAACAGCTTGCTTGCATTTTTTAAACTTCATAAAATTGCATCTTTTTTTACTGCAAAGGACCAATTAAGTCATGCATGTAGCTGTATTCTTGTGATATCAACTGTAAAGATTACATTGTGTTTAAATGAAAATAACAGGCACACATTTAAAAGGAAGATGAAGAAATGTAAATATATTTGATTAATAAAACATTTCTATTACCGTATCCTAAGCCTTTGTTTTATGTTAATGTTACGGATGAAATTTTGTACATGCTATACAGAAAACCAAATATGCTTAAATGTGTGTGCATGGAAGACAACCTCAGATAATCACAGTGCCTTGCTCTAGTTTTCATTACAACCTTCCAAAGGGGGTTTGCAGCTCGGATGTTGCAAACTGATTTGCAGTGAGAAGAGTGAGATCAAGTTGAGTTTTCTTGGTGACCAGGTCACAATACTCCTATTGATGTAATGCTGAGGGCACAGCTCAGTCATATGCTCAAGCAATTTCTCAATCATATTTTGGAATTCGTTTGTATATGTTTATGATGCAAATCGTGTCATATTGTAACCAAGTTTTTCTATTCTGCATACCAAAGTGTGGGTTTTTTATGGTTGACGTCCTGAGTCTTGTTTAGTTACCTGAATCTTGATTTACAAGGATCACCATCTAGTGGACTAAGACAGAATTTCAAAACTCCAGTTGATGTGATGTCTGAGCTCATTTTTTAAAAATCATTCTAAAACCAAAGCTAAAAGTGCTAACCATGCTCCACTGCAAGACACCTTCAGTGCCTTTTTTAACATTATTTGACTGCCATTGTATATGTCAAAGAGCAGAGATTAGTTCAGTAAGTCACCCCTTGTTCCACTTGAAAAAATACCACTTGAGTATGAGAAAAATATGTCAGTTTCTGTCATTTTTCATGTTAGATGACCTTTTACATAAGCACCAGAACCACCACGGTAGAGTAATTGTGCAAAACTACTGTACTTGAGAAAATACTCAGGTAAATTGGCCAGCAGACTGCCTGCTGGTTTGCAAGTAGCAGGGATAGTCAATCATTTAAGGCAAGCTTCTATACACCCAAGGAAAATTCTTTATAACAAGAAATTGTCTTGAGTCACGCTGTATGAGATTATATCGCCAAACCCACACAATTTGTCATGAACTAATGAGACACAAATGTCTAAAGGGGGTAGTGGGTGGAGAAGTCCTTTGGCTGATGGCCCAATGTACAATATAAAAAAAATCCTGGGGTCCACCTTCTTACAACTCTTCCAGTGCATGATTTAGAAAGGGTGAGGCTCAGGTCTGCTAATATTTTTCTTTTAATCCATTTACTGAACATTTTTATCTGGGCTGAGGACTAGGAGTTTGCTGCCTTCTTACTTTTGTCCCTGTATGTGTTCACTGAGATCTGAGTAAGAATCAATTCAGTATTAAAGTACAGGAGACTATCAGAGCAAGACAGCACCAATGTTATTGTTTAGTTGTTGGATTTTTTTAGTCCAGATAAAGTGGGCACTTGCTCCTGAACAAACGTTATCAAGATCAGCAGCATCCCAGTCAATGCACACACTACTTGGTGTAGCTTCCTTGGCACCACTGAGCATCTGCCAGTTAAAGCAAGTCCAGTGACTTCTTAACACCACAAACCCAAGTTATGCTTAAACTGATGATGCACAGATGTTGGAGCTGCACTCTTAACCTCCATGTATTCAATGTAGATTCTCCCGACCTCAGACTCACTTCTTTTCCTACTTGCTAAAGGACAGTCAGCAAAACATTTTGATAGCAAACTTGGTCAATCTCCTTTTCCACGGTCGCAGGGGATCTGATAGCCTTTTGGACTAGATGGATAACACAGAGTGCTTAACATACCCAGTTGTCTGGTAAAATAAACATATACACCAACCAACATACAACAATAATTAGGTGCCTAGAATAAGATCTAGATACAAGCCAGTGCATTGGATGGGGGTTTTGTTTTTCTCCTCAGTACTTCCTAGTGGCCATCCTGAGGCAGATCCTCAACCCGCTAGTCAAGAGATAACCATAGGCAGCTTCTTCACTCTAAATCTGAACTCTTTGCATAGACATAAAGCCAGCTAAGAAGACCACAAATGGGCACAGCCACTGGTGGTTTCCCATCCACATAAGTAAGGCCATCAATAAACTAAGACCTAGGTATCCAAACATGACTGGAATTAGTCCAAGGACATAGGGAGGGAAGAGGAACATATAGCCTTCCATAAAAAGGATCAAAATCTTTGCACTCAACTCAATAGGTCTCACCTTTGAAGACTGCATTGGCAAACATTTTTTTTTAATTTTAATTTTTATTACAGATAACATAACTTGAGAGACACCCACAGTCTTGGAAAGCCATATTAGTGAATCCTAGGCCATCCTTTGTAGCCATAGCTAGATCACTCTAGCTTTCTCCCACATCTTCTCCATCAAACACAGCAGATGAGTCTTACCAGTACTTCCCCATGGGTTTAAACTTTTTCCAGTCTTTAGTCCTCTCCCCCTCCCATCTTGGCTCTCATGATTTCCACCTATTATACTTTTATTTTTCTCTTCCCCTCTGACATTACTGCATTCAATCATTCTCCTCATCTCTAAAGTTTCTCCAAATAAGCTTGCAAATGACTAAGGAAAGAACTTGTATTTATTTATATTGGCACATCAAGTCACAGAAATACATTTTTTTCTATAATCTCAACCTCAATAGAATGAGTCAAACTATCATGCAGAGCCTTCAACCTGGATTTTTTTTTTTTTTAGAGAGCCAGGAACGTTTTGGCCTACAGCACACACACTACTAGTGAACATATATTCTTCTGGAAGCTGTTTAGCTTTTTCTTTTTCCATTAGCCTTTCATCGGGGCAATTGTTTTCTGTTTTTTCCCATGGCAAAAAAGGTAATTAGATATCCAGTAAATTAAAATTTTGATAAAGAAAATGCTTTCTATTGAGTAAAAAAAAGCACAATTAAAGCATGCACTGAACCGTACCTGTAATGCCTGTATGTTTGTCTGAGTCTTTCCTCACTTTCTCTTTTTTTTTTCTGCAAAACATAAAAAGGCAATTTCTTCTTCTTACACATAAGATCTTCAAGAATGGGGATAATATATTGCTGTAATACTGCACCATAGTTCTGCACAATGAAATGCTGCAGTAGTGTCTGATCAGTCAGTGATAAGAACACCATGCAACTCCCATCTCAGTTTTTGAAATTGCTTATGTGATGAAGATATATGTTCCATGAATAGGGAGCCAGATACAACTGAAAACAGTATCTGATTCATTACCATCAGGTTGTTTAACTTGTTTTTATTTAATAAGCTAATGATAGAAAGGAGGCTACACTGTTCTTAAACGGGAGGTAAGCAGATTTCGGACATTTAAGCTCTGAAGGAAATTAGGAAGCATATTGTATCTGCCTTTCATCTTACTAGATTTGCTTTGCTCTGTGCTGATCGTAGAGCCCCTTGAGAGAAATCTTCTTCGAAGTGCGCATTTGCAATAAAGATTGTTCAGATTTTTTTCTATTTTTCCCTCCCAGAATTTGCTCTCTAGAAAAGTAGAGGGCTTGCTTGAAGTGGGAAAAAAACCCCATCTTTCTTCCATAAATTTTAGGAATTTTTTTTTAAAGTCACCATACAATGTACTGTTTTGTGCATGATTTCTCTTTTTCAAGAGCTTCTTTTCATCCAAAAAATATTTTGAGAGATGCTTCGTCTAATTACCAGACGAAAAAATTATGACCATTTGTATACAACAGTTCATGGTTTTCCATAGTGTCTAATGGTTCGTTCTTCTGTATAATCATCTTCTTGTAACGTTGTTGACTTTTAAATTATTGTTTCACTTTTTACTGGGGCTGCAGAGATCATCTATCTCTTTCAGTCTGGCTTGGTCATATGGTCTTAATTCACCCCAAGACAAGTCCTAATGAAGGTACTGCATTGTGCAGTTTATCATATGTATTAACAAGTCATACTGTAGATTGTGGAAGAATTTTAAGCCATGTGTACCTTTTCTCTTCCCTCTCTTTGGTTTGCCAGTACCTTTCTGGTTTAGGATTTTCCCGTGTTGAATAAGGTTTCTGGCTAGCTCCCTACCAGCAGCCTAAGTACATGGGCTCTGCCCACAAAATCCCGCAGCAGACTCACGGCTACTTCAATATGCTTCTAGGTTGCCTTCAGGCATAAAGCTTCCCATATCTGCTTCCATTCCAGTAAAGGACAACATAGCCCTTGTTCTATTATTAGCTCATTAACTAAAAACAAGTTAAGCAACCCTATGGTAATGAGCCAGATGTTGGTTTTGGTTTTATCTGCCTAATTCTTGCTCTGTTGTGATGTTTACCATCATCGAAACTACATGTTTCAGAAACTGCAGAAGAGAAAGGGAATCCACATCACTGTTTACGTATGGTTAATCTTCACTTCTTTGTGCCATAATTTAGTTTGTATTCTTCTCACCTTTGAATGTGGTGTTAACAGCACAGGTAAAATCACACAAACCAATTCCCAAATTACCAGGTTGAATTAGGATAAAAGCCTTAATAAAATAGCATGCCAAACATATGTTAATATAGTAAAGCCATTAAAAATTATCATTCATTTACGTTAGAGCAAAGCAGAGGTGTCACTATGCTGGAATTTTTTTTTAATCCCTGCAGCTTTTACATATGTAGTAAATTAATTGTCTGTCAAAGTACCTTGGAGTGATGGCTTCATTTAAATTTTTTTTTGGGGAGGGGGGAGAGTTGTTTTTCACCAAATGCTCAACCTATTCAACCCACTTAGTGAGGCTGAGACGATGCAATCTATCCCCAAATCTGTCACAACCATAGCTGTAGTCATTTAAAATAACCAATCCAATCATCCAGCTCTTGATTGTTTGATGTTCTTTCTGGCTTTACACTTTTGATTAAGAGGCTCAGCAAAGAGGTGAAGTTGCAGAATAGCAAAGGGTTCCTTGACCTAAAGAACTTGAAGTCAGCAGGTCACTTATAGTGACTGTGATTTATTGAACAATAAACACAGCCTCACCAAACCCTTTTCTTTCCTCACTGGCCTATTTTTGCAGGCATCATATTCTTGTTCAGAGGATACACGCAGAGAACTTTCAGAAAGATTATTCAATCTCGATATTGAATAAAGGTACCTGTGATTCTGCCTAACCATAATAATGTGTTTTAATAAACTGATTCTGAGAAATGGGATTAAGTAATAATAACAATGCATGCTACTGAAGATTTTTAGCATACTCTACTAAAACGAAGGAAAACACTAGACCTCATTTAATTAAAAATAAAACTTCAGCAATGACTTTTCTGGAGAGAATGACATGAAATTTTGGTCAGAAAGTAAAGAGCATTTTTCTTGCGTAAGATTTCTTGCGTAAGATTTCTTGCGTAAGATTACTAAGGTCTTATGCATAGTACAAGAGCAAGAGTTTGCAATAAGGAAAGATAAGCATGTCTTCTCAACTTAAAATATCTTTTTTTTTTGTGAGGGCATAAAAAAGAAAATAAATGAAAGGAAAAAAGCAACAGGAAAAAAATCCTGATTGCATGGAAATAAATGTTTTCTCTACTTTCATTCTTGGAAATGTAGTATGATTTATAAGGATTTTAAGAGATGGATTTGAAGCACAAGTAAATTAATCACACATTACTAAAGATCTAGGCCAGATTTAAGCAATCAAAACCCATGATGATTTTTATACTATTTTTGTCTAACACATTTTTCTTAATAAGTGTCTCCTGTAGTGTACAGTCTTGCTGATCTACGTAACTCATGGATGACAAATACAAGCTCTCTTCCCTATGTATGTACAGGTACACATGCAGGCATTCATTCTCATTCTCACTCTCCCCAATCTTTATGAAGTCTTTCTTCTTCAAAAGATCCAAACTTTTCATAAGCGAAAAGAAAATGGAAATGGAAAGGAAGACGGTAATAAAGTTGAGTGTTCACAAAAACAAGAAGGAAACTTTCTACCATGAAATCTTACTGTCTAACTTTAATAAGTTTCACCAGAAGAACATACATATACCACACATAATTTTTTCATTAAAATTACTTTTCAGATAAGTGCTTCATTTGTCTCTGGGTTCAACATACCACATTTTGCCTTGCATTAAATCAAGGTAATCTTCCACATGATAGATCATCTGGCTGCTGTTCTTACACACAGTAGTACTTGGGACTTTTTGACAGTCTTCACCCTACGTTTAAAATTAAATGCTCCGTAAAGGAATGAAAAATAAGCTTCTTCTAACCAAAACCTTTCCAAGGGAGATGGATGACTTCTATTCTGCTCCAAGAGGTTGCATCCAGCACATGCTGCCTCAGAGAGGGTGATTGCACCGTCGCTGCTCTGCTGCCCTGCTCGGGGGGCTCTGTGAGCACTCACCATGCTCTGATCCCCAACGGGTTGCCAAGCTGGATAGATTCTTTCCTAAACATGAAACTTGCAGAGCAATTAAAAACACAGGAAGAGAAAGCCCACATACAGCATTCCATCCCAAACTTAACCACATTTAAAATGGACTTGTTATATACAGATAAACAAAGAATGCCTTTAAACACCAATCATCTAACAAAGACAATCGTGTTTTCAGCAAGGAACTACAAGGTTTGGAAGCTCGGGCTTTCTGTTTATTTGTTTGCTTGCAACAGTGTTTTAAATTAATGCAGCCTAATGCAGAGAGCTGGTAAGCTGGGGGTTGGCTCCATGTTTTGTTCAGGGGCTGTTTGTTTTCTGTGCCCACCCATGTCATGACAGATCTCCAGTGTCTGAGAGGAAACGTACCCACCACTAGTTCTGGGACGACTTGTGTGACATAATTTATGTCCGTAATGCTCTTCCATGGTACCCCTGTGTTTCCAAATGCTTAATGCTTCTAGGAGTAAATGATTTCTTTCCACTACGGCTCAAAGTGCCAGAAGGCAGGAGAAATTTAAACACAACTAAGGTCAACATTGTGAGTTTACTTGGCCTCCACATCTAGCAACACAGTCATAAATTTCTTAGGCTTCTTATTTGAGAATTTAAAAGACCCTATAGATTTGGCAAGTTTTCTATAACAATGCTTCTTCTATATGGCTTATAGATGTAGGAAACCACAGGAGCTACACTTTGCATTGTATTTGATCAGAAGGTCACCCAGTGACCAAGCACTTCCCCATTCGGGTGCTGTTTCACTGTTGACCGCTGCAATGGTGGCGACATCAAAATACCGAAAGCAGCAAGGAATGGTGTCATTTCAGTTCCCAATCTGCTTCTTTCAGGTATTGTTCCTGCTTAGGAGAAATAGTCTTTCTGCTTAAACATCAGATCTTTTTGTCCTTGGATTTACTTTCATTTGTTGCCCCTGCTGGGTACACACACTTCTAAGAGCCTTATGACTGACTTCGCAATACTTAAAAAAACAGTATCCCACTAGAACAGGGACACCGTCATTGGCAGGAGGCAACTGGGCATCATTTCTGGTAAGGGCTCTTGATGTGATGAGGATTATGAAAGATTCATGTCACATTCACGCTGGTAATCCCTGACTCCAGCAGGCAGTCTTGCATCTGTGTCAGTGCAGTGCTCAGCCATCCAAACACTCCTAGTTACTTCGCAGTCACCAAACTGCAAATCAATGCAATCTGTATTGCTGCACATCATATAACTAATGATGTTGTTCTGTGGTGTCTGTGGTAACAGGCAGCCTTCAGATGGCCAACAAATATCACTGGTTTAATTCTATCAAAGAGGCCTTTATTATAGAAAATCCATGCAAGCTTCTTTACCCCCAGTTGGATTATGTTTTCCTCCTTAAAAACATACTGTGGTTGAAATTAGTGAAGCATTTTTCCCAAGTTGTGTATTATGCAATATGGAAAGTATTTCT
The DNA here is from genome assembly GCA_003993805.1 of Himantopus leucocephalus. Lineage (NCBI taxonomy): Eukaryota > Metazoa > Chordata > Aves > Charadriiformes > Recurvirostridae > Himantopus > Himantopus leucocephalus. The sequence continues at coordinate 66,287,033 of RSEF01000031.1, forward strand.
CAAAGGATCTACTATTGTTTGCTGCGAGTGACTTAGCCCCCTAAGGAAAGATAATGCCAGGCATTCGGTCAGTATGAAGAGTGCTTCAGCAGTACAGTCAATAAATATAACAACAGTAATGATTCCTTTTTTTCCCCCTCACAGAAGACAAAGGGGAACATGTTCTAAATATAAGTCAACCTTATTATTGTTGCTATTAGAAGTTTATAACCGCCTTAGATAATGCTATCTCAATTTCTGCTGGCCTACACCTGCAAGGAGTGCAATCCTGCAATTACTGAGCCAGCATCATGTTGTCACCTAAGAAACAGAGAAGTTTTAAAAAATTACTAAAATCCCTGGTACTCTCCTCAGTCACCTGCGCACTTACTGAGGTGCAAGAGAACTCTGAGCCATAAAGATATCTTTGTGATCACCCTCCCAGACTTCCCGAGGCCCACGTGCAATGAAAAGGTTCAAACAACAAATATAGAAAAGCACAAAGACTGTCCAACAGCATCCATTAATTTCTTTCACCCCAATGGCATTGACTTCACTCTCGGCTTCATGACTCATCATTTATGATCTTGGTAATTTACTGCAATGGGCATGAGATATACCACAAAATCAATGAAAACGAAGGCAAATTCAGAACTAAGATCAGGGCCTGTAAGTCACTAATGTCCGAAAATGATGGAGTTAGTTAGAATTATTACATGGATTCTTATTGGCCTCAACTGTCCATGCTATAACTTGCCCAAGTGCAGCATGCACAGACTCTTTATTGTACAGGAATAAAGCTGCAGTCTCTGCTGAAACACCCAGCCTCCTTAGCACTTAAAGATGAACTGCAAATCAATTATGAAAATAGAGTTTAGTCCATATTTATGGGCTGAATGTCCCTACTAGCCAGGCTCTAGGGGACGTTCAGAACAGGAATACATTTCAGCTGCTCCTTTAAATAATTCGTTTTCCTCTGTGAAATCCTCTTGACAATTCTTGGTTCTTTGCAGATATTTCCGAATGCATGATCCTGTGGTACTGCAAATACAACGAGCCACGGGGTAATGCTGGTGATGCTTAAATGTCTTATATCCATGAAAAGTATGTTCAGGAAATGCGGTTTCACTGTGGGAAGGAAGGCACACACCCTCTGTACTGGACGGTCCTACTTGTCAATCTGTGAGGGTAGCCTGGAAAGCCATTTGGGTCTTATTCACTGATTATATTTGTTTTTCAGATAAACTTAAGAAAATTAAGAAGATGGTCTCCATGAAAATCAAATGTTAGAAGTGTTTGCCATTCTGTCTATCAGAGCAAACTAGCGATCAAAATAGACAAGTCTTGGATGTGTCCCTAGAAATGGAAACTCACCAGCCATGAAGCCAAGGAATAGTATAGCTGCATCCCAGCAGTGTTATTTGTCCTTGCCAGGAAAGCTGTTCTCAAATAACCCCGCTCCCTAATAAGGCCATTAAGGCTCATATTCACTAAGGAAGACAGAAGCAAAGGAATTAGTTGAGAAGATACAGTTCCCATTTTTGTAGCATTTTACTGTTTCTTTTGCTTACTCTCATTTTCTGCCCAGACTGCACAAACCACATTCAGCCATCATCCATAGTGTGAAAGACTGTGTCAGTTCACTCTCTCCCTTTCCTAATCCCAAGGTCAAGCTGGGGATCTGCTCACAGAACAAAACATGGCAGCGAGGTGGGAAAGGAGGGCTGGTGGTGGCGTGAATCTGATGCAAAAGAATTGCTTGTTTCAGAAAGGAAGAAATAAGAAATAGGAAACAAATTAAGAAATGGAAGTGAAAAAAGTTTGGAGAACACCATTGAGAAGTGTAAGCAGTGGGCTGGAAGAAAGCTTTTCCATATGTGGAAAGAGTGAGAAAGGTGTACCATTAGGGAAATTCTTCTAAAGCTAATGTGATGGAAGAAAATAATTTAAAACCCAGTTCAAAGCCTTCATTAACTTATTAGAGTTTAAAATAGTCCTTCAGGCTCTGTCAGGGATAAGTGCCCTGCATGGCACACACCACAGTTTTAGCCCCATTCTTCATCTGGGCCGGGGATGTGGCTGCAGTGTGCAGAGGTGGAAAATCTAAAGGAGAAGGATGAAGGAGGGAAAAAGGGGTCATAAGTGCCTGGACCGCATTGCACTTCAGGGCCAGATGGACTGCTGCTGCAGACACCTGATCTGGGAGCTGCGTGCTGTTACCAGGTCCCTCAGTTTAGGCTAAGGCTTATCATAGGAAGGGTCTTGTTATTTTTTCCCCTACAATGCCAGAGGACGAAAGATATTAAGAACAACTAATTCCACATGGAAAGCAACATAAAGCCAGTACTTTAGTAAACAAACTCTTTTTCTTTACTTTTTAATCATCTGGATGCCAGGGCTGTTACAGAAGCTAATTGGATCCTTAAATCTGTCGCAGTTTAAATAAAAACTGAGAAAATAAGGAAAAACTGAAAAGCAAGTCCAGAGTTGAACAGTTATTGAGGGTCATAGGACAGAAGGAACTTTTGTCACCCATTAGTTTTCCCTTGCAGGCCTTCTTTTAAGAACAAAGTAATTCCCACTGACTTCATTCAGTTTTTATACATTCTCAGAGTTACGCAGCTGCGCTCGTTTGTCGGTAACACAACAACATTTCCTGACTCAGGGCCTTTAGTCCACCTTATTGAAAGCTATGCACGTGCTTCACAAAATCATCTGATAACGCCAACAGAAACATTAGGTTAGTTAATAACACTGCAGGACTCTGAGGGATGCTTGGATTTATATTCTGTGCCCTAACTGTAAGATCTCTATCCAATATTTCGAGATTATTAGAGGATTTTCATAAGGGAAAACATGCTTTTGGCAAAACCACAATGAAACTTATCCTTTTGCCTTCATTCAAGGTTACTTTTCATATAAATTTGTTTGTTACAGAAACTAAGAAAAAACTAGAGAAAAATACTTTTTTGAATATTTTCTTCCAAGTTTTGAATAAAAAGAAAGATAAAAGGGAGTGGAAACAAATTATAATCAATATGTTTCATTTTGTACTGCAGAAAGGAAAATGACTCTGCTAAGAGACTATGCATAACCTTAAGCAATACCAGATGTGGTACAGAGAGAAGTATTAACTACTACTTCTCACAGTTTCGAGTTTCTTTCAAGGCAGCTAAGAACAGGTAAATTTGATGGGTGAAAGTGTTATGCCATAAGAAGCCCGTTAATGAAGCAGAGTTAGACCTGTTAAAAAACAACTACAACACAGGGCTCATGCAATTTGTAAATCGTTATGTTATCCTTTGGAATGACGATTCTGAACAAGAGAAATATAGACGGGGTTTTTTTTTCAGTTTTTCTAAGTTTTGACTGAGCAAAAGGGAGGTTTAATACAATTCTCTGAGGACATGACAGTGGTTGCATAAGTCACTCCCCTCCTCAGCCCCAATTGGACCGAGGGTGCCGTGTTTTGTAACGAACCCATTTTGCCAGGGGCAGGATCCAGAGGCCTGAGCCTGCAAACTCCACGTAGTAGAGGAAAGCAGGGAGAAAGCACCCACCACAACCAGGATCCCTAAGGGATTTCTGCTGCCTACAGCCCCCGCTTTCTGGGCAGGCACTGTGGGAGCCCACCTGAACTGCTGCTGCGTTACTGTGGTGCCCAAGTCATCTAGAAGCAATCAAGCTAGAAGCATCTGCAGGCACTTTGGAGGTTGTTTCATGTGTTTCGGGTTTATTTTTACATTATGCTATCTGAACTGCTGTTGCCATGTTATTGGTATAGTTTTGTTTTGGAGGCTGTTCATGCGTGTCTGTATATTTTGATGAAATGGGAAGTGCTACTGCAGTGCAAATACTAAATTACAGCCTCTATTGTGTTGCATTATTCACATCTCATGCAGTAGTCTTTAGTTCTCATCTTGGATGAAAATCAGCTCAGATGGTGGTAAGCAGCTGCTTCAGATATGTCTGAAACACAGGCTATCACAAAAATAAACAGCCATGGAAATCTTCTCTTGTGCCTACGTATGCAGAGAGGTGCTGCAGAGCTGTCTAAATTCTAGTGTGTTTCATCCAGACAAAATAAAATATCAACAACAACCAAAAAAACCCCAAGTCAACCCCTTCCCTTAAATGGCAGACTTCTCTGGACAAACTTTCCCCTTTTCACTAGTTCTAGATTGTGTTATGAATACTACAAAAGCATACTCCAGGGAACGATCCTTCACAGACAGGCAGACAGGCTAAATGAGGTAAGGTTTTTGCCAGCTGTAATTTTTCTGATCTGTGATCTGTGCAGTATATTCTAAAAAGCCCAAAATATCCACATACTCTCAGAGGATAGGTCAGACCTAGATGTAAGGCCAAGAAAACTCCACAAGTTTCAACTTCAGAGCTGGCCAAGACAAGGGAGCTCAAGCTTATTAGGGCTCCAGCTCTCACATTTGGTTTCTTCGAAGCCCCTGTCTGCAGCTCTCTCATCTTTTCTCCCGTCCCATCCTGTGTAAGCCACTACAGAATCCCTCAGTTTTTAACAAATGGTGACCGAGCTCAGCGAAGCCTCCAACAGCTGCTGGGCATGGGAAGTGATGTGAAACTGCATGATAATGCAAAATTACCGTAACTCAAACATGGCTAGAGAACAGCTTTTAAAACCTGCTGTATGACTTCTATAGGACAGCAGTCAGTGAACGTGTCTGCTCCAGTCCCAGGGCTTGACTCAACCTTAGTGGAAGTATGGACACGGAGAGTTACACCAAGGCTGGACTTGGCTTTACGTGCAGAGCCTTTTTAAAGGCTCCTCTCATATTTCCTCTGTAATTTAAAAAATGCACCCCAGTGTCTTTTAATACTGTTGCAGTAGGTCAGCAGCCCAGCAAAACACACGGAATCCCACTAAATGTAATGAATTGGAGTCATCATTCCCTACATATATATTTGTGACAGGCCTGTATTTGTGTGGTCCTGCTCATACTCGAGGGAAAGTACTAAATAATTCCTGTGTATTCACATAACTTCACTGCCGCCAGAACTTGTTTACCCATTGACCACTCCCAGCGCGTTACGTAGACTGTATTTCTTTCAAAAGGTTCATTTCCTATCTTCCACCTCACACGTACATTTGATAAGTGATTATTTTGAATCACGTCGCTAAAGCTGTTATCATCCTTCTACCTCTCTATGGTTTTATTTAAAGAAAAATGGAGATCTTTATATAGGAAATCACATCTAAATGGTATTCAAGATATTCAGCCTGAATCCTGCGGTCCTCATTCAATCTTTATCCTGGCACAGCTCTTACTGAGGTCAATGGGCATATAGCCTGAATAAAGACTAAAAGCTGTGAGACGGGGCCCACTGGGCAAAATTACTAGAGATGGACAAATTAGTTTGGATAGACTAGCAATGAAACAAAATCTGTGCTCAAAACCTAGACTGAGTTGAAGCCGGTCCTTCGCGTTCAGCTGTGGGTACACATTTTGTGAATATTCATAATTGCAGCTTGGGTCCCTCCTTCCTGGCCTCAAGCATGTGTAAATTCCTACAGCCATCCTTTCTTCCTGCCACGGTGGCCTCGTTGCAGGAGAAAACTTCCTCCCCGCAGGAGGTCAGCTCAGCAGACAGGCAACTCTGGGACATGAACAAGGCAGCTCTCACTTCAGGACCCGGGGTTGGNTTGGGTTTTTTAAAAAAAAAAAAAATTTAAGGAGACACCCCACCCCCCCACACCAACCATTTGGATTTCTGGTAAATGGTGATTTAAGTCCACATATCTTCCCATTGCTGGTTCTGCTTTTCTTTTGCTCCACTTACCTGCTCACACAGCTCTGCCATGCCCCAAGTGCTGCCACCTCCAAGGCCCTCTTCAGAGGTCCGTCCATGCCTCTGCAGCTTGCTACCTTGGGCAGAAAATTTACTTTCTTCTGGGTCGGTGTGAGGCAGGAGGCTCTTCCCTCTGCAGCCAGGGCACAGCAGAGATGTGGTGAAGCATCGCCAGCCCGTGCCAATGTGAGGTGCCGGGATTTTTTTCTGGCTAAAGCAGCACGTGCACACTGCTTTGCCCCTCATGGTTGTCTTTGGTGTATTCAAGAAGACATGCCTCTGCCCACATGTGCTTATCTTGACTTTGAGAAGGAGGGTTGAACTCTGAAACTTTCATTCACGTGCATACTCACCTTTGCGGCTGGGAGTGGAGGTAATACTGCAATGTGCTTCTGCTGACAGCAGGACCATCAACCACAGCAAGTTTTCCTTACAAGACCTAGAAACCTGAGTGAAATCTTGTTCCTGTGAGAAGTCCAGCTGTATTTTCTGACCAAAAATGTCTAGACAGGCCATAGAAAAAGCATGCCTGTGAGTATTTAGACAACTGGAATCCACTACAGCCTGACTTTTGCATTTTTGCTAAATGTTTGAGTATTCAAGTATTTGCCTGTGTGCTCTATAGGTAACAAAAGGACTGCCTCAGCTAATTTTCATGCTCTCCTGGTGGAGCAAAAGGACAGCAGATCATTTATATAATTTCTAGTTGGAAAACTTCGTTTTAAAGTCTGATTTTGTGATTGAGTGACTGCAAAACATTCGTTAATATTTTTGAAGGTATTGGAGACAAGTACCATAAATTTGATTTTCAGATATTATAGATCTTTGGTGATAAAATTTAAAAATAAATAATAAAGCATCTCATCCAGATTATTTAAACTGCAAAGGCAAATGTACCTGCTATATATTAACACTGTCAGGCACCTAGGCATTACAGTGGATTTTTAATGTGTTTCATCAAAACACTTAAAGGCACTTTTTAAAATATATGACCCACTAAATAAAAAAACATAGGACGTAATCTTCAAGGCACACTGATTAATGCAAAATTGACTTGAACAAATGCAGCTTATGGCCATAGTCCAGGAAGCTCTCTTGATGCTAAAGACTTTCATACAATAGTTTTCCATTTTCAAAATCACATCAATTTTTACTTACAACATTTTGAAAACAGGTACAGCAACTTTCAATCAACTGGCCAGCAATAATTTAAAATCCCTTACTATTAAATTGTAAAAGTTTGAGTCATCAGAGGAGGACAATGGAGAGCTGATTTCCTGACTGTCATCACCCCCAGAGATGTCAGCCGCTGTGCAGTATTGCCTGTGCAGAGATAAAGATGGAGTGGGCCGAATTATTCATTGCAAATTAGTTATGTGATGAATTTGTCTCTCTTTTTTTTTTTTTCTGTCTGCGGACCAATACTGATTTCTCCAGATATTTTATTGACAGATAGTCCCAAAATATTTATGCAAGCAAAACTCAGAGTAGTATTTGTGCATGAAACACCTATGGTGTCAACTGATGTAAATTAGTATATAACAGTAATATAACAATAATAATATGAGATGCTCTCAGCTTTACCTATGCGGCACCACTTTGAGGTGCAGTCCTTTTCTGTAATTATTTCCCTTATTAATGATTGAATATCTTCAATTAGTAGCAGACACCTGACTGCCAGGTATAGCACAAGCATATATGAACACTGGCTTTCTACCTACAGCAAAGATTTGAATTGCAAAGAGCTTAGTCAGCATACAAACATTGTGTAGATATAGCTAAATATTTCCTGAGTAACACCTTCATGTAATAAGACAATCACAACGTATGCACCGTGTGGTCGGTCCTGGGGCTTCGGCCTCACCAGTGAAATCACCAGCAATTCTGCGGGCTGCATCACAAGGCAAGGTGGGGCTCAGCCAGGGGTGGCAATTGGCTTCTGGTTTCCACTTGGGAAGGAAAAATTAACTGAAATGGGAAATTATGGCACCTGCTCTGTGTGTTGGCTGGAGCCTGACAGAAAGTCCTGATATCGGCGCAAGCACTTCACAGAAAGGATGCCTTTGTTCTTGCAAAGCCAGCAAGAAGGTCATTCAATGTATGCACTATTCATGATGCTCTTTCCAGAGGCCTTCAAAATGCCAGAGGAGTTTGAAGTGCAATTTTTTTTTTCCCCACCCAATCTCATGTTCTTCCTCTCCTTTGGAAGAAACAGAGGCCTAATGAAGACACCCCTCTCACAGCTTCTAAGAAGTCCCAGCTACCTGGTGACCTGCTGGTAGAAATTGGAGATAGGCAACATGGAGGTGTTATTTGAGGCACCTCGCCCATAAGTGGATCAAAAAGCATTAAAGCTCTCATGAAAGCGATCACCACATACAAAGAAAAGAAAAACAGGAAATGAAAAGAGAAGCAGAGAGAATAAAAGTTCAGACAAAGTTTTCAGGGTTCCAGCATCAATATTCTTTTTATAAGACAAAAAAGTTTCGGTCATTTTTTATGAAAAGAAAAGCCTGTTTTATTGACTGATGAAAGCTTTATGATAGCTCTATGATCTGGTCTATAATTTCTAAATTGTTCCTGAACTTCTCCCTCCGGAGAGTCTCTGATGGCAGCCTGGGGAACTCCCAGCCTCAGAGTCTAACAATGTCACAGTCACCGCCACCCCTCTGGAAGAGGGATCAGGGGTACGAGCACGGCTGTGTCTTGCCCATTCAACCTGAACTGAACAGAGTAGGAAAAGACATGGGCAGCGTGAGGTTCAGCAGGACCTTAGCCAAAGAGGAATGACCTTCCACTCTTGGTAAGTGGAATTGCTGCAAGGCTGCTGTAGAGTTTGGTCTTTCAGCAGTCTGTTGTTCATGCAAGGAAGCAGACTTATATGCTCCCCAGGTTTCCCATGTGAGGAAAGATGGGCATGCTAGATACAGGGCAGGAGAACCTCTCTAAGATGAGGTTTGCAATGAGGCTTAGAAATGGGTAACCCTTTCCATGATCAAAGCAACATATATGGAGCTGGGGCTAACCACAGCCTTTATCTGGTGAAATACAGGCTCTGGCTATTCAGGCAATTTCAAGAATGAAACTTGCTACTTAAAAACCGATGGAAGGACATACTGTGCAAGCAGCATGTACGCTGGGAGAGTAACAGGCTACAGGGTTCCCATGTCTGAGGACCAGGAAAGGTTTAAAACCTAAACTTTAAGTCTGTAATGAAAGACTTGCCCTCACTGGGTCAGGCCTTTCAAAAAACATGCAGTAAGGACATTTTCTACTTCACAGTGATTCACAGCTGCCTCTGGGGGCCACTGCAATAAACTGGAAGAACAATCTTGCACATCACAGCTCAAGTAGTGGGTGGGAACCAAGGGTCATCCCATCAAAACCCCCTTCTCAGCTGTGCTGGATCGCAAAAGCTGAATGCTGGAGGCGATGCAAGAGCTACAAAGCTCCTCTATGCACAAAATGTGTGTTTTACATCCCCTCACTGCCGTGATATACGAACGGTTCCAAAGAAATGACACGGAGGCTCCTACGTGGCTTCAGCAAAATGTGTAGGGGGGAAGAGAAGATAGAGATGATATATTTTCCTGCATTTTCCACTAATAAGACTCCAGTCTATGGGAAACCATTAGGATGTTTTTGTGCATGCGTGGTGTGAGAATGAACACATCTTTCCTCACAATGAAAAGTTATTGCTTTTTGGTGTTGGCACAGTAACAGATGTGCCTTCCAACTTACCCCAGTGCTGTAAACCTTTTTTCTGGTGATTTCTGAGTTCTTCTGGGCTCTGCACTTGTGAAGAACTGGTAATGTTATGCATATTTTGCCCATTATTTTATACAGGGAGGTTAATGAGTGCATGCAACATGATAACTATGGCAGAGGACCTCTGTGGGCTGTTGCCAGCTCAAACACCAGTTGATCCAGACCAAATAAAGTTGTTCTGTAGCATCTTGAACTATATGATACACTTAGAAAAAAATGGACACATTTCCTTACAGAAAGGAGTTTAAAAAGGGTGTGAGATTTCTGGGAGCCCTCGGGGACCCCTGGGGCATGGCTGGTGCCAGGGTACTGAAGCGCGCTCCAGCATGGATGAGGGCTGAAAACTTCAGGGTAATGGGGTGTTTGGCCCCAAGCCTGTACCCGCTGGGGGATGCTGCTTGCCTTGTCCATCTCCATAAAGCAGGACAGTGGCGGGCTCATGCTGCAGAAAAAGGTCAGGGCAGCCTTTCTGCCTCCCTGCTGTGCACGCACAGCACCAGCCTCTTCATACTGCTTTTGGTTCCTCCGAGCTCAGTGAAGGGAACAGTCTCCAGCTAGTCAAGGGACTCAGCTTTCCCAAGGTCTTTATTACCTTTCACCCTATAAACCAGTTTTCATTTTGATGTAGGACTATGGGCATGGATTAAAGACTCTCTCCATATGCTTGATAAGTGTATGGCACAGTTCTTACACTCAAGACAGCAGTCTTGAAGCTCTCTCCAAACTTGGCTTGGGTTGCTGCTGAGACACCCTTATGTTCATTATTTAAATGGGGAAAAATGAGCTGCAAGTAGCTAAACTTATATAATGTTTTTCTTTCCTTCCCCTGCCCCCATTCCCTCCAAACTTTGCATTCTTTTGTGTTGTTCAAGTTCCCCAGTGCTTTATACGAGGATTCAGAAGTCTGGTTCTCTGGAAACAATTGTTATGTCAGCTGACATTAACACAGCAAGCACTTTAACTATTTTTCCAACATATCCATCAAGTGCAATGACCAAAACATTAATTCTCATTACGCTTCAACAAAGTTTCTCATTTTCCTCTAATTCTGTCACCAGACTGCCTCCATGCAAGACTGCTTTACAAATATATCAAGTCATTTAACTAAAAGGACTTTGGGAAGCTTTATTTTTAGTTACTGCGTGCCTATACGTTTGTGAATGTTCTGGGCCATTTATGACACAAATTTGAGGTCCTCTTGTCCTAAGTTAACAAAAACCACGTATACTTTAAATCAGCCAAAAAAATTAAAATTCTATATTGCCGTTACTAGCTTGGAAACTGGGCATAACACTCTAGGATCATAAGAAAATACACAGAAAAAGATAGAGATGAACTCAGCTGCTGAAATCTGGATCAAGATTTTCTTGCTGCCTACAAGCATAGGGTTGTGTGGGCTGTCCCTAAAGATTCATCAGCCCGTTTCAGAAGTCTCAAGTCTGAACTTTTTCTCATTGGACAAAGGAAGACATTGTTCAAGGACATCGAACAAGGACATTGTTCAAGGACATTGAACAAGGACATTGTTCAAGAAAGTACAAAGGAAAAATACATGGAATGTTACTTTTTTTTAATCATTATTAAACCGTTACAGATATGTATCACTTAATACTGAAGATGGGGATGTCTAATGTTTGAGAGCTCCAGAGCACTGACAGTTGTAATTGGGCTGGTCTAAGGCCATAATGCATAATCCACTAATAAATAATGAATGTCCACTATAAGATATCCCAGTTTCACAGTGGACAGAGGCTAAAAAAATACCAACAATATCTCAGGTATTATTACAATTGATAAATATTCCCATTTTAGAACTATAATGCAGTAAATGTATTAAGCAGAGTCTGTGCTTACTTTTTAAATGAAGCATGCAGTCCCATCCAACTCACTAAACTGCATTTTCACTTTCAAATATCACCCAAAAATGTGTGTAAGAACTACAGTTGAAGGAAGTAAGACGCTGTTCGTGCCCCGAGAGAAGAATCATGCCAGATTAACTCCCATGTCCTTTCTGGGTGTGCTGAAGATTTATAAAATAAATTCTCGCCAACATTACCAGAGGTTAGTATAGGTAATTGACCTTGTAAATCAAGAGTAGAATAGACCCTATAATGTATAATATTTTGAGGTATTTATCACTTTGCTGAGGCAGACAGGATTTGAGCATGTAAATCGTTATAATGGTATCAGCAATCCTACATCCAAGTGCCTGCGCGGCAGTGAGAGTGCCCCTGCGGCCGTAGGGAGGGCTTTCCCTCTGCACCCCCTCACACAGCCCCAGCACTGCTCAGACAGAGGGCTGGGAAGCACTTTCTCGTGGTCCACAGAGACCGGCACAAATAGGACAAAACGGTACGCCAAACTGCATCACTTTATCTGTTACTTCTGCAAGTGCATATCTAATTTTCTGTGCCTTTTGATCTGCTCGCTATTTTCTCTAGATTTCTACCCAGCTCTGCAGGATTTTCTTTGTTAAGGAGAAGGTATATTTAGGTTGTTCTCAGTTCAGTCCCATATCATGATAGAAAAACGACATAAACCATGGCTGAATATATATTCAGAAAATTTCAAATCAGTTGAAGTGGGATAAAATAAATAATCCTAAGGCAAATGGTACGTTAAAGTCTCCAATTCTGCTAATATATTCCAGAAATGCACAATGACTTTAAGAATACATTGCAACCTTCAGATAATTGTTAATGCACGTAAGTGTTTTGCAGGAAAAAAGACATTTCGTGTTATCTGCAAAAAGCCCTCTTGAGTAACAGTCCATATCTCCAGGTATTTCTTTTAAAGGGGAACAGTTTAATAAAAATAACAAAGCTAGAAACCAAGAACATTAACTTTCACTTTGCCTAGCTACATGCTAGTACTCTTGCTGTAATTATAACACAGAGGTCATTCCAAAGGAATTACCAGCCTTCAAATGATATGAGACAATTATTCTCCAGGGAGTCGGACAAATTTGTAAGACAAATACAGTTGAAATTTCAGACATCAATCTCTTTTTTACCATAGCATGGGAACAAGGGAGCTGTGAAATGTAATTTTACCCCAAGGCCCAACAAATGATCGCATTAAAATGATTTAAAAAAAAGACTTTACATCTATTACATCTTAGAAGTGAATGTAGCATTAGATTTTTCTAAGGCTTCCTGTGAATAATACTATTTAATAGAATCTGTAAAAAACATTTTACAGATGCCGATGTTGCTTGCTAGCCTATAGGCAGGCCAACTGGGCAGTCACTAAAGGCAGCTCCACGCACGACGGCACGGGCGTTGGATGCCGTGTCGGGGAGCAGCGCGGTGCCAGGAGCCATCTCCCGCTCCCCATGCAACCTCCTGGCGGCGGGGGCTCGGGTCAGACCCTGCTGCACCACCTCCCAGGTGCCACTTACCTCTTCTTGCGCTACCTCTGTACAGGAGGGGGTTTCCTGAAGCGGCTGTGTTTAACGTGCCCCAGTATTCCCCAAACTGGAAGGAAGCTGAGCTGGTTTCGTGCGCACCTGTGGCAAGAAGCTGTGCTGGACGGGAGTCTTATTTCCCCGGTCCTGAGAAATGTGAGTGAAAAGTTTAAGGGAAAAAAACTTCCACCTATCTCAAAAGCACCCTGAAGGGCTTTCAGTGATTGCCTCAGGGTGACTGTGACCCACAAGGGCACCCGTTAATGGTGTGCATTGCCTGAGGGTTTAGGAGAGGTAATAAAACCCCAAAAGGTGGTCACTGTAGACCCACTGCTTTCTATGCTTCAATCCCTTAGCTTTATATTGCCTCCCATCAGCTCCGTTTGACAATAACCCTGCACAGCTAGAGCCCATCCAGCAGAGAAATTTGTGATTGGTAGGATCCATCCCAAAAATTTGCTCTCCCCTTGCATGGGACTCGTGTGACAGGGCACAGCACTACCAATATTTGTGTGCAAAAAGCAGCACACCCTCCTGGTCCTCCTCAACCTACCTTCTGCATTTACGCAGCGTCAGTCGTGCCAGCATTGATTTGAGTGGACTGCTTATGTGAGCGAGCAGGATTTAGCCCAGTGTGTGTGCCGTAGTCAAAGTGGTGAAGTGGAAAATGGATATTAAGGAACTGCTCTTTGGCTAAGGTTTGATTTACAGAAACCTATAACAGTCTCATTCTTCAGATAAGTGCATTTCTCCGACTGCTATTACTCAAGAAAACAGGCTCCTTAGAAATCTTTACAGATGACACATTGCAATGTGACCTTGCACAACTTGGCAATGCAACTCTGCATGTTTTTATTGTATTTAAACAGTACCATTAGTTTTATTCATATGTGGAAGTTAAACTTTAGCTTCAACATCATTCTTGCATTGCATATGCGTTGTGCCCATGTAGGCACAGGTTTTCTGCAGAGCAGAAGAGAGAAGGGGTGTGTCAGTGTGCGAGGAGGGTGCGTATGTTTCTGCACGTACTTGCATCCAAGGATGGATTCCTGTCCCTGTGACACCTACTGTCAACAGCTGGCTGAATGATCTCATTGGGTATAGCCTCTGCAAATATTTAGGTTTAGCTACTGACTTCCATTGATTGTACAAGAATGCTTCCCAAATGGAAGCTGACAAATTAATGAGAAGTGCAAACACGTCCTAGTTTAAATGAGTGCAAAGCAGAGCAGCACCTGTCTGATTGATGAGGATGATTGACTGTGGAGAGTTGTGCTGAGCTTCTTTGGTATTTTGGGTGGGGAAAGTGGTCAAAACATCATGTTTCCACTTACCAGACCAAATAATCTCATTCTACCCCCACAACAGTTTTCTAAGGTACAATAACTTTCCCAAGAGATATAATGAATTGTTAGGAAAAAATAGAAAAATAGCGTGATGAGTGATAGGCATCTCAAAGTTGCCATGGGATGTCTCACCAGCAAACACTTTGTCTACCTTATTGTGGGAACACTTTGAGTGCCCCAGCAAGTTCCCAGAAGTATAAAAAGTTATGAGTCCCTGATGCTACATAGTTTCCTAAGTTAGCTTTAAACTAACACGCTGTTGTATTATTAGACAGGCAAAAATGAAGGGGGTAACACAAGCCAGTAAAAAAACCAGAAATGCATATACATGTCTTGTACATACATATATCTTTTATTTGACTTAAATTACTCTTACCCCATGACACAGGTGGCAAATCTTTCACCATTTACATCCTGTCTGCATTTTATTTTAAGGGCACAGGAAGTCCCATTTGCTGAATATGGTGCCAGTACGCTCAGCAGCCTCAAGGGCTGGCAGCAAAGCAGTGGCCTCTTGGCAGGGAGAAGGACAAAATAAAAAGTGAATGTCATTGTCTGGCAATGACAGAACACATGGCCGCACCTGAGGGAGGTGTCACATGAGGTCCAGAGATGATAAAACATGTGTGAAGATTCCTGTGCATTAAAACCAAAACTAAACTAAAATAAAGCCCCTCCACACCAGGTTCTCTTGCCCATGACAAATAAAAAACTGCGTCATGCCTTTTCACTGCCCTGATTAGGAGGGATAGCTTCCTACAAATATGGAGGAAGTCATTGCTCCTTACTCTTTCCATCATTATCTGATTTAGGAGAATCTAAAGCACATATCTATCACTTTTGTTGCATGCAATCCTATTTCTTTATAACCAGTGCACACTCTCAATTTTTTCCATGACCTTTTACTCCATTAATATAAAATGCTCATTTGCCATGAGACTGGTTGGGGGGTGGGGAATTACCTAAAAGCTCTGGAAATGTCAGTCTTACAATAGTCAGAGCCACGTATGTCCACAAGGACTCCAGAATTCAACAGAAATCAAAGCAGTTTAAAGGAACTGATTTTATTTCTTTTTCTGATAGAAAAAGAAGAAAAACTGCAAAGAGCCATTGACAGACTGTTTTCACTGTAAATCAGTACAAACAGATTCAAGAACTGCTGTACTTGGATCAAGAGTGTATCTAACCCATAGTCAACCCAACAGTTTAATTTTCAAAACTTGGCTTCCAGTATTGGAAGCATGAGATCAAGCCAAGATACATCGCCAGCAAAAGGCTGGAGCTCAAAGCCAGTGTTGAATTACAGAGCCCAGAAGGTTTACGGAAGTGTTTAGTGAAAATTGTTTGCAAATGGGTTTAGAAAAATTTTCTGCCTCTTGCTGGCTGCTTCAGGATCTGGCCCTGTCAGAAGAGCTCGAGAGCTCTCCTCCTGTCATCCTGGCAGAGATACGGAGGATCTGCATGTGGGCAGGCACGATGCTTAGTGCCCAAACTGTCGCCCTCAAATTAAGCTTGAGAGTCTTTCTGGAAGATGTGCTTTAGCCAAGGCAAGTGTTCTCCAGCCAAAGAGGCTACTGGACCCCATCCCGGGATAGCTGGATGAAATGTAAAGCCCTCCAATACACAAAAATGAAGTTGCATGATCTAACGGTCCCTTCTGGACTCAAATATTCCACCAAAACTGGCATATTTAGTGCTTTTCTTTCTGTTTATCAGATACACTGTTAAGTGAAATAGTTCTACAAGGAATAGGAATAAACTATGAGCACAGGATTTTGCCCTGAGCAAAGCAGATTTGTATTTGATTTCTCAGCTTTGTTCTTGTATCTGATATCCATTTAAAAGAATTTCAGGGGGCCTGCAGGAATTGTGCTAATCAATGGGCAGTAAATTTATGCTTTTAAACAGCTTTGTTGTCCCTGTACCCAGTGCAGTCATCACTTACGTCAGGACTTGCACAGGAATGGTTTTGGCACTACCTCTGTTTCAGGAAAACCCTGGAAGTAGGTTGCTATTGTTAAATGTATAGTCCCAGTTTGTTTCAGAGCAGGATGGAAATATGGATACCCAGCAGGATAAGCAGCTCCTAGAGGTCACAGGGAAACATATTTGCATCTCATTGAGATGCACTTCTCTCTATTCTCACCCAGGAATACAGGCAAGTGCTTTTTAGTGAAACTAATTATGTTTGGCTTGTAACAGCATCTGCTGATCCATGATTGCTGCTTTCTGGTTTGTTTTTTTTTCACTTGGAATCTTTTTGAGATTTCCTGCTCTCTTTATACTCACTGAGCTCATGCATTTAGTTTAAATGGGGGGAAATTTACTTTTCAAAACCTACTCCTCCCCTCTATTGAAAGCCCGAAGTTTGGTGCTGTCTCTAACATTCGTAAGAACGCATTCACTGTGCCGTGAATATAGAGACCTTACTAACTGTGGATGAAGCACCTTCTGCCAAAAGTCCCTAGGGAATCTCTCAGAAGTGCTGACATAGCTCAGGTCAAGGGTTTTCTATGAGAATTTCTTTAAATAACTCGGTGACTCTCTGAAATCATTTAGCTGGGTCCCTTTGGCTGCAAGAACTATCACATCAGGAGGTATTATCGTGTATGGCTTATTTCTCTCCTCTGCGTTTGTTCTGTTGGGCTTGTTTAGCACCCATTTGTTTCTCAGCGTGATGTCCCTAGGACCCAAATTAATAGAGGAGGACCTTGCTGTACTGGCAACACTGCAATAGGGTTCCTAGGGGTTTTCCTATCGCAAGATTGAAGATTGCATTGATGACAAGCAGCTGCTGGTCCTAGCCATGCAAAATGAAGTCCTATTTGTATCTTTGGGCATGTACAGGGAGATGCGCTGCAAGTACCCTGCCAGGATGAGTTACCAGGGTCTTACCCCATTCTTTCCTCATCTTTTTCCCTGAAATTCTCTGCATGGCGCCAAACCAGCAAAGAGAGTCTAAGGTGCAGAGGTTTGTACTTCTTAAACTAAGTGCAGAGGTTTGTACTTCTTAAACCAGACAAAGTGCTACCTAGGCTGGCAGCACTGAGCAAACAGCCTGGCACGTGTCATGACCCTGGCCTGCATTACTTTGAGGGACATAAACCACTGAACACTTTGTTTCACGCTCAGCTTGGTGTGCAAAACAGGTTCTGTAAATGACACAGTTTTTGCTCAGGGTGTCACCAAAGTAGCTTGGTCTTTTCCCCCTGACCACAGTCTAGAGGGACCTCCTAGGAACTCAAACAAGCATCTGGGGGGACGAGACATCGTCTTTTGAGCTGTAGACTTCTGCTGCAGTCTGAGTAAAAGTCTTTTAACCACTCGACCTCCACTTCTCTGTCATAAAAAGCTTACCCTCTTCTGACCCTGGGCAGGATGCAAAAACACAGCAGAGAGGAACTGTGCACTATCAGCAAAAAGCAACAGCAGCGGGCTTTGAAAACCAAATGTCAACTGGATCCACCCTGCCAAATGCATCCCGGTGATCGCTGCGTGGTGGCACTGATCTTGCCACATCTCTCACCTCACCTGTGCGACGCTCTCAGCAGCCCCTGCTCTGAGTGTTTAACAAGAAGATGCAAAAAAGCAAAAACTAATCTCTTCCCTCCCCAGAAAATAGTTCCTGGCTGAAGAGGAAAGACCCAAGGCAAGAGCACCCTTCCACATCGAGTAATCAACGCTGCGGCATGCCGGTCAATCTCTTAAAGCCAAAACCTTTTAGCCTAACGAAGAATAAATGAGACTGTCCTAGCAACACTCCATATGTTTAAAGCCAGCTGTACACTTAAGTGCTTTCCTAAATAACGGGTCTTAAGGAGGCTGATAGTGGTTGAAAGATCCACTCACTGATCGCAGGCGTGTTCTGCTAATGCAGTATTTCTTCTCTCCTTGGAAAAAAACATGTCTGATATTACATGAAAGTTAGTTTTAAACTTCAGCGATAGGCTGACTGGCTGCCTGCTGTTTTATACTGGAAAACACATTGCACGCTTACCTGCAGCACTGTTCTCTCTAACTGATTCTTTCCTAAAGGTATTTCCCACTACTCCATCTCCTTCCTTCGCTCTGATTAACAATCGTAGCATGATCTCATCAGGCCTCGACAAGTATTGATGGGCTGCAGTATCATGAGGCTAATAAAGCGTGTTACCCAGTATTTTCTGGTGACACATAAAAACTCCCTTATGAAAGACACAGGAGACAGAATATAATATAAATGCCTTTCTAGTAACAGCAGAGTACGGCGGGCCCTGCGGCGCTGGGCACGAGTGCATTATTTAATGGAGCTCTGCGGGGCAGCAGCCCCCGAGCATGTGGCGGGGGGAGGCAAGGGAGGGGACGAGAGGAGCCCTGGGGCTGGGGACACTGCTGTGCTGCGGCTGTGGCAGAGGGGATGGGGTCAGGCAGGACCCAGAGCACTTTGTGGGAAAGCAAAACCCCCAGGCACCCTCCCTGGGTGCTGCCCCAGCGCCTGAGCAAAGCCCTGTGAGACCAGCAGACCTCTGTGACTCTGGGTGTGTTGCCTACACTTGCTGTTGTTGTTTTCTTTTCTCTGTTACCTCCACATTGCCCTGTTAATAGGAGAACATTATTGGAGTACAATAGCAAACATTTGCTGTGTAAGTCCATTCCTTTAAAAAGGAGGGGTGGAAATATACATCTGGTATTTTGCTCAATTAACCTTTCTCCTATTTACAATTATCCCCTCTGAGCGTGTGTCAAACATTAAAATATAAGGGTAAAAAAGGCCAAATTATTTTCCCCTCCCTGCCATGTTATGACACAAGTGTCAAGCCCAGCAAAGCCACATGCTCGGAGGACCACAGCATCAGTTCAAGGCTGCAAGCAAAGCTATCATCCCAGCTCTGCAATTCTCTGCTGACCCCTCTGGACTCTCAGCTACACCGGGGCTGGTGGATGCTGGTCCCCGCCCCCGCAGGGTGATGGGGCAGCCCCCGCAAAGCCTGGGCCAGCAGCTGGCACTTCTGCAGGTGCCCTGTTTGCACCAGCCTCCCTGGGGTGATGTGCTTTGGGGCGATGTGGTGATGGAGCGAAAGGTCCTCCCCGGATCCCCACTTCGGAAGGAGACTTGCAGCTCCCCCTTGCAGGTAACCCCGAGTGTCTCCCCTTCCCTCCCTTCATTTGCCAGTGAATAGATTGATCCTTATTTTAAAAAAGTGCGGATTCTGAAATTCCCATTGCTGAGTGGAAGGCAGAGGAGAGTCACACGGTTAACAACTTAGCGGCTTGGTGGGGCCACTCTTGTAACAGAAGAAAAGAGAAAAAAAAATCCAACAAGAGGTGCAGCAACAAAGAAAATCCCTTTTCTATCTATCAGGCCCTCTTTCCCCAGCCTCTGTGAATGCCTCACCTCCTGCACAGTCTCCGAATATAAACTTTGCTCAGCACACTCAGGGTAATCTTTTCACGTCATAAAACTTATAATCCTCCTAAAGTGGTTTCCTAGGGTTTGAGGTATGATGCACTTATCAAATAACTGAAACAAATAAATCAGCTTATTTAGGCTGTGGTCAGTGTGTGCGGAGCTCTGTGTACGCAGGGAGGAAGCCAGCGCCATACCAGCATTTGTATACATTAGCAACAAAGCTGTCTGTGACAAGCTGTCCTCTGCACAACTAAATATTTAGTTGCGTATCATAAGTAACTTCTTAAGCGATTAAAGCGAGAGGGTGCTCTCTGCCCGTGCTGGCGCGGGGAGCCGGGGCGTTGGGGCGAGCGGCGTGGCAGGCTGGGGAGGACAGCCCTCCTCACGGCAGTGGTGCAGATGCAGGAATGGAGGATGCCCACGGCAGCGTCCGTGCAGCCGCGCCATGGGGCCCCAGGACCTGGTGGTGCAGCTGCACTTCTCAGGGACAACCCTGGCTCCAGCCATGGATGCGCGGCCTCGGGCATGCTCTGCTGTCACCCATCTCTGCCTAGAAACTGGCTCCCACCAGGATCCACGTGGTTTTCTTGCATATTTGTACAGAGTTCAAGTTTTCAAATATTTGTTGCTAGCTTTTATTGGTGTTAGAGTAAGGTTTATTTTTAACTGGGCCTGTATTTATAGATTCCCGCAGTTGCATATTTTTTGCATGTGCAAAATTAAACTAATAAAGCAATTTCATATTTAAGAATTATAGAATATATGCTTCCTGTTCAATATAAACACATTGTTAATAAACTCAAAACCTATTAGCTTGTAAAAATTAACTTTAAACAACAGAAGCTAGAAAAGCTATCCTAAACTTGCTCCCTGTATGTTTTTCTGCATGTAAAATAAATGCTCTCTTCAGTATTCAAGCATCATCACAACAGTGCACACGTGAAATGTTGGGGTTGGTACGATATAGGTATGTGCTTAACAGAGTACCTTGAATTTCATATTTTATCTCAGGAAAAAGAGAAGGAAAGCCTGACTTAGGGACCTGGTTCCAGTTTTTGAATGTGGGGCTCCCTCCTCTTCCTGCTGCCTCCTGCCCCTTCCCCCAGGCTCTCGCTGCCTGGCTTTTGGTCTCCAGAAGATATTTCAGCTTTTCCTTACTCTGAGGGAGAAACTCCAGAGACAAGTTGAACTATTTTCAATAGTCAATATTTCAGTATTGATGCCATTTCTGTTTCAGTACGTGCCACGTGCAGGCAAAGGGCAGAGCAGGATTGGGCTGTTTCCCCGCACGGATGAACCACGCGTGGGAGGAAGGTTGGAGGGGTCTGATGGCAGTGGCAGCCAGAGAGCAGGGATGGGGGTCCACAGCACCCCCTGGCACCTGGCACATCATCCTGTCTTCCAACCACCCCTGCAGGGGATCCCCTTCCCATGCCATCCCTCCTCCAGGTGCCTTGGCCGCCAAGGATGCTCCAGCTGTGCCAGGGCCATCCTGGGCACCTGGGGAGCATTTTGCAAGGGCCGGTGCGGGGTTTGGGCAGCAGCTCCCATGGGGAGGGCAGAAACCCAGCCCTCCCTACTCCTTGTGAAGGTGTTTGTTTAAACCCCGATGCCCCACTGACAAAACAGTCTCAGCTACCAAAAAAAATGCCAAGAGTTTGCTCTGGTGTTGATGGCGTGGAGAAATGCTTAAGACCTCGCTTCCATGAAAAGTTTCTCAGAGATTTTGTTACTTGCATCTGGGAGAGCAGCATGAGGAAGACAGTAGCACTGTCATCTTCTTTTCTAGAACATACTGGGTTAATAAGAAAATTAAAGCTCAAATAAATATTCACCAGAAAGTAATTTCAGTCTGTCATGGAAATAATCTACATTTATAAGTTATCTAAAGTAAAGTGAACCGTACTAGCCTCCAGCAGCTCTGAAACCATTATGAATTATTGAATAAGTCATCTTTTTTTTATCGTTATTGACATAATAAATATATTTGCTTGAAAACATCCGGAGCTGCATAGGCTTAGAAGTATTTATGAGCCTGTGCTCTTTACAGCACTGTTTTACAGGGTGCTGTCAGCTGTGGAGGGGAAACAGAAAGAGCGAGAAGAAGGTTTCGTCTCTGTTGTTCTTGTCAGCAGATACAGTTCTTCAGTCAGCCCTATCTCTACAGGCCCTTATTGTCATGAGCTACAAAATAAAATGTAAAAAAACAACAAGGTGCAAATGGTGTGGCTGGATTTACTATTTTTTTAATGACTAATTCTTGGACCGCTAACAAATCTGCAGTCCTGCAAACTGAAATAATACTGCTTTTGGTAACACAGAGCAACTTAGGCTTTAAGTTGCCACCAGATCAGCTCTGGAAGTCATAAAAAATTAAGAGAGCTTGGGACCTAAAAGCACGGTGAAAGTGGCAGGAGATTTGTCAGGCAGCGCCGAAAATCTTTGAATGCAGCAGCTGCGGAGAGAGAAGGGGTCTGCAGCCACGTCAGAAGTTGCCACTGCCAAAGACACTTTCCCAAGCATTGGGTGGGATCTCCTGTGCCATAGTGCGCGTTTCCACAGAGGAAGATCTGCTGGAATGACATTGAAAAGCTAGGTAAAAATTACTGTGGTGGGAATTGCTGTGTGCAAGAGCGTGCCCACACACAGTGAAAGTTGAATCAGTCCTGGATGGGCGTATTTGCAATTGGGACGTCGTGGATAAACCTGATGGGTGCTTGGGCATCCCTGAGGCCAAACACTGACATCTTCTGGGAGACTTCGGGCTCCCCTCTGGATGCTCCAGGATGAGAAGTACTTGGGGGAAAAAACTCCTTCTGCAGTAAAAGCCGCATTATATTTTTTTTTGTCTGTCTCCTTAGGCAGTAAATATATCATCAATCACTCTTCAATTTCCCATAAGTAAAAAAATTAGCAATTTCTAGCTATGAATTCACAGGAGTGCTTGCTATAACCGAGAAGAAACAGCAGCATATTTTAAAGAGCGATTCTCCCTGGAATGCAAGCCCAGACAAAGATTTAGCCTGTTTTTTTAATTTAAGTCTGGTGGAGCAACATGTCATACCTCGGACATTGACAACAAATCAGCCTTTATTCAAGTGTGAAAATTAAGGCATAAATTGCTGGCTGCTTAGCTCTCAAAACAATGTCACGTTACAAGAAATGTGATATTTTGAAGAGAAACAGGAAAAAATTTATCAAAGTTTTTGTTATTATTGCATTATCCTCCTGCTTGATCTACTAGCTATAGATACTTGGTGTCTGCTTAAGTGCTTTCCATTCTTCCCATAAGCAAATTCTGGCTGAAGACTATATATCACTTTACTCTTGATCACTGCTAGTCTCAGTACCTCATTACAGCAGAGCACTTTTTGAAACTGAGCTATAGCCCAGATAAATGATTGTATAAAGTTTTAAATAAACATACAACATTTATGTTATGTTGTTTCACAGGGATGATTTATAGTCATTTTCTTCTTCCAGTCCTGAGCTCTGGACATAAAAGACACTGAGCTCTCTGCTGTTTATCCAAGCTAAATCCTCTGTTTGTTCTGCATAAGCGTTCTTGATTCTTTAATATATTGCAGGCTTTAGCTTCAGGTTTATTCCCTCTGGGATGGTGGAATTAGATACATTAACTGACAAAGATAAGGTACGGACATTGTAGTTTAAGAGCCATTAAAATAGATACGGCGATAACAAAAATGGAGCTAGAAAAGGGAGTCGAGTTTGTGATAATTTAAAAATATGTATTTATGAGACTTTGAGGAATAAATGCAGGATTTCAGAAATCTCCATAAGGAAACCCCCAAATGATGTTGGGATTTTATTTGCTTGGTTTTTATTTTGTAAGGATCAGAGAATCAGAAATGGAAGATGTTGTGAACCAGGTTACACGTTGCCTCTTGTGTCCCCAAAGACAATATCGTTTCTTCTTGCTAAAATGACTTTACGTAATCTGGATGCTGAGCCACTGAAACACTGCTCTGTGCTACAGAAGAAAATTAAGAAAGGGCTGTAAGATAAAGCTAGTCTCATTGCCTTAAGAAAACCCAAGTGTATTCTGTTTACCATGGTCCTTCTTTCATCAGTGTATTTAAATGCACATACATATATGTTCAGACTGTATAGGGGTTGTCTGTTTACTTCATACTGCTATTCTTCATTGTAGCCCTTGTTCTCTGTTAAAAAAGCAGACAACACTAAATGCCTGTTTTCTCTTCTTTTGTGAGCTTAAATAGAACACATTTTGAGCTAAGCCCGCTAAAAGTTGCTTTGTAGTTTGACTCAGTATTCATTCTTAATTTTTTGCGTAAAAACCGTGTTAGCATTTAGAGACCTAATGCTTGACACATAAGAAAGATTTTAAGAATTCTAGTCTTTAATGTGACATACCCTAAATCATCTCTTACCACAGTACAAAAGTTAAGCTAAGATTTTAGAGGCCCTAAATGGACTTTCATTTTTTTTCTAAGTCAGGATTAACTGGTGTATAAGTAACAGACTGGGCGCTTTCACTGCCAAAAATTATCTAACTAAAAGTTTGAATCTGGCAGTATAAACAGCAGCCCTGCCTGTACTCATACAAGCTTGTTATTTTGTGGTACACAAGTTGGTATGTTGTCCGTGCTCTGTAACAGATTGCATTCCATAAAGCATGAAATGCGTTTTTATCTGAAACTTGAGTGGTAAAATAAGCAGCAAGCAAAATAAAGACATGGGCAGTCACTTTTTTTTTATTTTTTTTTATTCTACAAGCATTTATTTCAGCTGAGATACTTTCCTTTTATAGTGGTAGGATATTTCCAGGAGTAATGGTGCAGATGTTGTGAATGACTTATTCAATGAGCACGAAAGGAAGGGCAAAAAACTCAAAAAAGCCCTCAGCTCTTTGTGAAAGACTGTTTGAGTGTGCATAGAAACTATCTCTAAAAAAACCCAAATTTATTTTCTGTAGATTCTGCTTTTTAAAAAAGAATGATCTGATCAAGATTGCTTTCAATGTAAAGTATATAAAGCAACATGTAATTTCTCTGCATATTTAATTACCAAACTACTTTTATTATTCATTGTAAACAAACTGCCCCAACTTATTTGTTTACTGGTGAAATCTGCTATTCTGTTCATCATGTGTACATGTGATAACAGGAAAAGTTATAAAAAAAAAAAAACGGACGGGGCAAGACTCCACTCTGACCAAAAAACCCGCAAATTTGTTGCTATACGGGCAGAGGTTTAGTTTTAGGTTCTATGAGCAGCAGCAATAGTGTCTTTTCCCAGTGATGGCAAGTGCAGCAGAACAAAGCCGCTGCTTCCTCCTCCTTCTCTTCCCACCTCCCTCTGTGGCCCGGCAGCCCCTGAGTTTTTGTGCCGAGGTCCAGACCTGGATGGAGGACTTGTGAGCATCTCATGGGGGTGTGGATGTCCTGCACGGCGGCAGCCAATTGGTTTCACAGCATTTGAGAGTTACTACGCTAAGAATTGGCCTCCCCCCACCTTCAAGATTCATTTCCAACAGTATTTGTCACATTTGTTAGGATAATAGGGATTTGGTTTTATTAGTATTTCAATACTAATAAGTCACTAAATGATTTTCCTATAAAAGTTTTCACTAAAACCCTCACAATTACTTATTTGCTCAATAGATGGGATACGGCAAACAATGCTTGACCTTTTCTTTTCCAAACAGCTGTAACAACCAAGCATTAACTAGCTGTTCATCAAAGCATCAGTATAATGAGGAATCACCTTCATCTTACCAAGAGAGAGACAAAAGTAAAGAGTACTGCCCCATGCCACATACAGCCTTGTTCGGGGCAGGCCCAAAACTTCAGATGTTTTGCCTTTCTTCTGCCCTCGCCAAATGATTTTATTTAATTCTCTTAACATCTCTTAACAAGAAGGTTAACCTAGCCTTTCTTGGAAGGCTGCAGCCTTGGACTCCCTTAATTTCCCTAGAAATTAGAGAGTTATACATAAGGATTGGAGTATTTTTGCTTTTTTCTGAAGTTTTTGGATGAATTGGCAATTAGCCAGAAGAATGAAGGAGAATACTGATTTATCTATTAAAAAAGAGCAAATTAAATAGCTTGTACTCATTTGCCGAAGAAGCATCCCAGTAGAAGCTAGTAACTACCCCTTTCAGGGCATTAAGTCAACCAGCACAGATAGTCTGAGTTTAAAGCGGTTTGTGAACCACTTACACAGAAAAGCTTTTCCCACATTATTCTCATTTCGCTGATAGGAACTGGAGGCCCAGAGCCCTGTTCAAGATCACTCAACACCCCTGAACCAAGATGGGCAGAGAAACCACAGGCTTTGTGCCCAACCCTCAGCCTACCAGTAGAAGCCCCTTCACGAGCGATTCAGGAGATATTTTGCCATGTTGCACCAAGTACTGCAACACAAGCTTTTGGTCAGGATGGCAAAGTATTGCTTTTCTCTTACATGGTGTTAGAGAGATAATGCTTTCTAAGATGTCCTCTTGCTAAGCCTACCTATTTCTACTTAGGCTATTACAAGCCACCTGCATTGATGACAGCAGCATAAAAATGTTTATTCTCAGGTAAAACTTTAAGACCATTTTAATGATTTGCTGTATATACGCAATGAGAAGATACAGCCACAGAGTGAAAAAAAAAATATCCATCTGTTCTGCAAGACGTAGTAGGATGGGACAGGCAAAACTCACTGTAGTGGCACATTAGCCTGTCGCTGTGGTGTGCAAGTTTTTCCACAAATAGCAGTGCCTTCTCATGGAGGTATACCTATGGAAACATACCTGCCAATTCTTTGTGGTAGTGGCATGGACTTGCTTTTTGACATTCTGCTTAATTTTTTTTTCATTTATTTTGGGTTATTAGCCCCATTTCTTCAGTGCAGTAATTGGATTATATCAGGAAAGTCAGGATAAATTAACAAGCTGGAGGATTTAAAACATCGTATGCATCCACATTCAGGAAAACCACAGTAAAAAACATTATTGCTATACAAGCACAAAAAATGTTATATAGTCCAAACAACTTATCTTCTACATTGCCTGAACAGTTCCTGGAGAAGCAGGTAGGCTCTGTGGTTTACACCAAATACACATTGATATTCGTGAAGACATAACCGCAGTATTAGCTTAAAGTGCTGGGTATAAGAACAAAATATTAAACTGCCTTATTTATTTGGATGAGAAGCATCATGTCAACTTCATGCCTGGTATGAATGGGACTCAAGCTTCACGAGTGCATGTCTGATTATGAAGCAAATAATAGCTTATGGTGCCTCAGCCCTGATCTGAATGACCTATTGTATTACAATATTAATCCTCTTGCCAAAAATAACCTTCTCAGGCGAACACACTGATGGTCTGGTGTCCTGTACAACCAACGCCTCTCAACACGAGATCAATAAAATTATTTTCTGTACCTCCCCCTCACTTATGCTATTAAGCAAATACAAAAATGTTGAAGACTTACCATTACCACTTAAACCTAAATTCTAAAAAACCCCATCTATTAGCTTGATTACCTGCTCAACTCAAATCCCAATGATTTAATTTTGCTGCTCTATTTACACTTGTATTTGTAAAACAAAACTTATGATACATGTCATAGTAAACCATAGTCCTCCGACAATAATTTTTACAGTTTCTTTCATAGTACAGTTAAAGCTATGAGCAACATACAATAACTGTTGAAACAGTATTTGGCTGTGGATTATTCTACTAGACTCCATCTGCCCCAGCAAACCCACTCTAAATTTTGATGCCGTATTATTTTGTCAATGCAGTTACGTCTTGGTAACTGCATCCAAACACTTTGGTCAAACATTCAGTAACACTACACTTCCATAATCAACTGCTCTCTATGTATGTTGTTAGAACAAAACTTTTTGTAGTAATACATAAATTGTTTAAAATGCTGTCAAACTACTACAAGTATGTCACTTGGAGGGAAAAAAAAAAAAAGAGAGCACTGGACTACAAAGTAGTGGGTGTCACTTTTCCAGAAGCATTATTAATGGGGACTATTTTAGTCTTCAGTGATGAGGAACGACAGGCTGTAGCGTTTCTTCAAGTTAAGAATAGAAAATAACTGTACTTGCAAGAATTCAATTACTCTGCATTAAAGCCACCATGGGGTTACTGTACATTTATACATCAGAAAGTCAGTAAATTATTTTTCTATAAATTAGTCTCTCAAAGTTGACTTTTTTTTTCCTTTCTGTTCTGAATGCCAAACTCCTGACTGCTTCTCCACCACAGAGACTTCATATCTGGATAGCCGACATCTGTAAAAACAGTTCTAATGAAAACACTACTAATACAACCCCCTGGAGAAACAAATGAAATGAGATCTAAGTATGCAGCCGCCTTTCTACAGTTCTGTCTTTAACAATAGTGGGGCTAGTGCTTCCTATCCAAGCCTTGACACAGGTCACGATCATTTAGGCACAGTAGTAGCAAAATAAATAACTGTGTAAATATGTAATAACTGGTATAAATACTTCAGTAGCACTTAGAAGATATGATAAAGGACTTCCGTCTTCAGTCGCGCATTAAGGTTTATCTCAGTGGATGGAAGGGAGAAGCATTTAAACTGCAGTGAAGGAGAACTATGGATTGAATACTTGAAAGCTCAGTGCCAGACATAACATTGCTTCTTTTCCACAACAGCAGTTATGAAAGTGTATTAGTGTTAAAGTGTTGGATAACCAGTGTTTCTATAATATTTTAGCAGTTATAGTTTCACCCCCAAAAACAATATACTGGAAAGATCAATAATATAAGTATGTATTTAAATAATCCAAATTCAAAGCAAAACACTGCCATCTTATTTTTAAAATAATTTTCATAACACATTCCACTACTTAAGAATTTAGAGACCATTTTTCTGATAAATAATCTAACAATTTACAGGGGAAAAAGGTCAATTTCTTTGTAACAGCTCTCAAAATCTTAGCTAATACTAACATCCAGATTTGCTGCCGTTCTTTTAAACCTGTACTAAATAATTTGACACAAGTCCTTGGTAGTAAAGATCAGTAATAGCAAGTCCCCACCACTGTAAGAATAATTAGCACATACAGAGACAGGAGAGGATCCTCTGCCTGAAGATTATCAGAAAAAACAAACAGTGTTTCTAAATGCACTCATTTTATGATAGGCTAATACTTTTCCTTTGAAACACTGGAATAGACAAATACAGGATATAATCAAAGTTTCCCTATCCAAAACCAACTGAACGTTCTGGGCCCAATTCGTAATGCAGATGAAAGCTGGAACTGATTTGGCACGGAACTGACATAGAACAGCCCCACCACCACCACTCCCCCCCACCTCCCATTTGCTAATTTTTATGGGCATTTGGGTTCACAGAAACATATTGCTAAGAGTACTTGTTTTGAAATAATTCCATGAACTTCCCTAGTGAAATCTGGGTGCACTAAAATCAATAGCAGGAGTTTGCCAGAACGCCAGGAGGGCATAGCTGTTGCTCCTCTTCCCACCCCCTTTCCTAAGGCATACAGAACCAGGACTGAACCCATAAACATAGGTTTCATTTCCAGCAGTCTTTTTATGCTGGATAAATTAAAATAAGCTCGTTATCTCATGCATCTGTTTCAAATGGCATTTCTTTTGCCATGAAGAGAGATTAATATAAAATTTTTAAGAGGTTTTTGATTAAAAAAAAAGGTATTTGGACTTTCCACTGAATAGCTGTAACCTTTAAAATGGTTTTGAGGCAATAAAAAGGCAAATGGAACCCAACATAAAAATATTTAAAAAAAAAGTAATATTGAGCTCATCTCTGCTACAGACATCTACTACATATACAGATTTTGTTTCTAGAGTACTTCAGGTTGAAGGACATATACAAATAGTGCTGGAAAAAAATGAAATTGAAACATTAAGCTTAAAGTATCCCTCTTCCTCATTCTAGTAGAAACAATGAACACAGAATAATGACTATATAATAGAACAAAAATGCCAAGTAAGTTTTTTAATAATAAAAAAAATCATGCTTCTCACCTTCTAAGTAGTAATCTTTCAAATGACAAAGTGGACCCAAATAGTTTAAGTTCTCAGGCTTATAAGTGTTTTTTAAAAGAGTGTTCACCTTTTATTTTACTCAATACTTTAATTTACTAGAAAGAAAAATCACTCAAGTAGTTTCTGTTTAAATCCCACTGTTTTCTTTACAAGCCATGGAAGACTTACTTAGTAATTAAAAAGTGAAATTCACTTTGACAGTGAACTTGTCAATTTTATGGATTCAAGCACTAAAGAGTCATATTACCAGAAATAGTAAACAAAAATTTTGTTCAAATACACAGTCGAAAAGAAAACACAATTCCTTAATACTTACTTAAAATTTTAATTTTATTTAATAAAGTAACACACCTGAAAAGTCACAGAATACCAGTTCAAGAAAACCACCAGTTACAAAAATTTAGTCAACACAATCTTTTTTGATCTTTAAGTCTAAGGCACCCTCCAGCGTTTGAAGAAGAAACTACACTTCTGGCAAGTGAACCAAGGATTTGAAGAAAAACAGCAGGAGCAAGTCTTCCTGTCAAGACAGAAGCTCCCCGATTCATTTACAATAATTGCATATGATCAGGCATCACTGATATGACAAAGCCATGATGTAAAAAAAATTGTAAAATTACTTTCCATGGATTTGTATTGAACTTATGAAGGCGTTATTTGCTTTACTAGTGGAGGGGGATCTCTTTAAGCACACTAATTCGAAAAATACAGTAGAGTGGGCAAAGTATTACAACACCATTTCTTACAAAGTCTGGTATTGATAACTGATAACTCCTCACAGAATATGATCTCTATGTTTATACAGCTTGTTTAAAACTTTTCTAAGGAGCCTAAATGAATAGTTTATTTAACAGGAGATACACCCATGGTAGGGAGGAGGAAAAACAATGCACCTAGAGGCAAAGCCAGATACGATATAGAAAAAGCATTTTATAATTAATACCATACAAAACAGGAAGGCCACATGTATACAGTCATGTCCATGGAAGTAGTCTTGATTTTATGTAAAAAAATAAAAAGGAATATTTGCATTGATATCTTTGCTCATTCTAAAAGTAACAAATCCTAAGATGTTTTTCAGTACTTGACATTCAAATAGAGAAACATTTGTGCCTACAGGACAGACAAAAATGCCTGTTGAAAGGACAGTGTTGTAAGTTAATGCTATTAGCTAGATCCACACAAATGATTTTAAAATTACTGAAATAGAATGAAGGCTGAAAATCAGGACTTTTTCAACTGATTATGCACAAACTAACATTTCCTGTGGATTTCTCTCCTGGCATTTAACACCTTGAGACTACGCCCTGTTCATACTTCCACAATCAAACAGAACCTTACATACCACTTAAGAGGTAATGAGGTAACATGCTTTGAAATATATGTTAAGTAACTACAAAGTGGCTAGGTCCTGATTAAGGAAAACATCTTTACTTCAAAAAGCTCCTGGTTTATGCATGTGTTCAGAATTTAAGGCATATAAACTCACTGAATTAGTGCTTCAAGTATCTTTCCTCATTAGCGATGGATGTAAGAATGCATATACATTGCTGAACTAGGTCTTTACCCTTCTGGGATCACCCTTACAGGCCTATGTGTGAAACTGTTTGGGCAACGAAGGGATTTTCATCCTGTACAATCAGGCTAGTTACTTAATAATTGATTCAGTTTCAGTTTCATAAGGTTTGAGAGTTGTCCCCCCACACACTCAAAACCTTATCTCTTATTTACTACAGAACTTAGTTATGTCAGCTACAGCTGGACAAGCCAAATTTAATTACCTTATGATTTCATAAAAAAAGTTACATTTGGCCAGTGCTAAACTTTGGTTCAGAATTAAGAGTTCTGTCAGGGAAAACAGCTGATTTCACTTTTCCCTAGTATAGCTGAAGAGATCTTGTTAAAATTTGAAAGAAATTATGACAATATTGACCAAAAGTTTTAGAATGAGTATTAAAAATATTACAAATAAACCTAGCCAGGGTGATGCAAAAAGAGGTACAAAACATTTCAGAAGAAAGTACACAAGATAAATATATTTACATATATATACACATATGAGTATAAAAATATTTAGAAACAGCCATAGTCCCTGTAAAACTTACAACTGTGCTTAACTTCACATGTTGCAAATATTTACATTGACTTCAAAAAGAGCTAACAATAGTGTGCAAAATTAAGCATGACCTTATGTATTTTGCAAAGTAGTACAGGTTTATAAAAATCAGTCACTGTTCAAATTTTCTATTTAGTGATGTTCCTTTTTGCAATAGCTTCTCTGATTTGACGATCAAGTTCACTTACAATATGGTCTTCGTGATTATATACTCCTGTTCTCAACAGGGTATCCCTCTCTTCTGTCAAACGAGAGAGATAATCATCCATGTTCTCATTTAATTTTCTAGAATGAAGACTATCCACTCTACCAGAGGAATTATCTCTAACATCTTGCAATTGCTTTCTTTCTTCTCCGAGTTGCTTCAGCCTGATGTTGATAAAATGGAAAGAATCAGAGGATACGCCATATTAAAAATTGCTCTGATTATTTTCATATTAAGTCTTTAGGTTATTTATCTACTGAAGTACTTAGTAGAATAAAGAAATCTATAAAAGGTAATAAATTATCTTCTCTCTACGGAAAAACAACTATAAGTAAAAGAAATTTTAATACTTAAATTCTAACAACACCTTTTCTACATGCATATGTAACCATAATACTTGCTACCAAGGCTCTTATTTTGATAATGCAAACACTCAAAAAAGGTTCAACATACAGAACTACTGCAGATAGTTTTTGGAAGACAACATTAAGTAGATTTAAAATTTTAATGTATTCAAAATATGAACAGTACATGCCTCTTTCTTAATGCAGCAGTCATCCTTAGAACTAAAGGTTTAAAATAGAAAAAAGCCTGGTGCTGTACAACTATGACCATAACATAAAAAACAGGGTACAGTGGCCTTAGACATAGATTTTCTATACTGCAGTACTATTGAATTTTGTAAGTGTGCAATCTTTACCTAAGGGACAATAAACTGTGTTCTTTCACTGAACTGACAGCCAATAATGTTGATTTAACTGAACCTTCTACTATTTTGAGGCAGACAGCAAGAAAAAGGGGGGGGGGGGGGG
>RSEF01000031.1:66319928-66363142 GCA_003993805.1 Himantopus leucocephalus
GGGGGGGGGGGGGGGGGGGAGGAGAGAAACCTTACAAATGCTTTTATACCTGTTAAGCTTATTTCTGATATCTTCCAGCTCTTGTCGGTCTGTTTGCTCCAGCCCTTCTTCACCTGACAAATAGTGCAGCTTTAGGTGCTCCACCTGTTGTTGCTGCTTTTTAAGGTAAGCCATCATACTTTCTCGTTCACGCTAATATGGGAAGGGGTGAAGATATAACTCAGTTGACTACGTGATTACATATAAAAGTGCTAATTATATATAGTTACATGAGCAAAACTTCAAGAATGCAGTCATGACAATTAAGTCTCCAGCAGTATTAGAAATGCAGGAGTTAAACAGATTGACTTAGTTGTTGGTATCTATAATATAGTAAGACCAGGACTATTACAATTGCAGTAAACCTCTCCAGGCTGGATCAGCTGAAGCCCAGTCACAGATATCTTCTCATTAACAAAACAGCAAAGGTGTTATGAACCCTTTTACAAACTCTGGCTTAAGTGGGTAAACATAAAACTTATACTTGTGGAACTGCTCAAGAGACTGAGATTTATTCTTTCACTACACCACATTTTAAATTATAACTTTTTTTTTTCCACAGAATCACGGAATTTTCAGAGTTGGAAGGGACCTCTAGAGATCATCTAGTCCAACTCCCCTGCCAAAGCAGGATTGCCTAGAGCACATTACTCAGGACTGCATCCAGGCGAGACTTGAAGATCTCCAGAGAAGGGGACTCCACAACCTCCCTGGGCAGCCTGTTCCAGTGCTCTGTCACCCTCACCGTAAAGAAGTTTTTCCGTATATTTGAACGGAACTTCCTATGTTCCAGCTTATTTTTAAATAAAGAACAGAAGAATGCTAGATAGCTGCAGGAAACTTCCATCATCAGCACCATTGTGCTTAGCGTGAAAGCTTCAAGAACTACTTTTTGAAATTGCAATTTGAGGTTAAAAAATAAGCCTTGAAAACAAAACTCTGGTCAGGTTTCCCTTTACATTTAGCTAAGGTTTTGCTTAGAGCTGGACAACTTTGTGGATTTAACCAAATTAATCTATCCATGCTAGAAGTTTACTATTTTTTTTTTTTAAGGTCTATACAGAAACTGTAACAAAACTAGGGTTTTAGTCAACTACCAGTTGGTGACATTAAAGTGCCTTAATGAGAAGTGTGGACCTCTCTCCACTTGCTTTCCTCCCAGTCATTTTCCACATGACCTTGTGCACTAACTCAATACAGTCAGTCTTACACTCTGAATGAGACAGAAGATCTGACATAAAATAGCATTTCTTCCTGTAGTTAAAAAATAAGGCAGGAGGTTACACAAACATCCTGGATCTAGACATATTGTGAAGTGCAAGGTTATCTTTGTAATTTTCACATTGCTTTCATCTGAAATATTTGATTGTTAATACAATTAGTTTTATATTTATTATAGAGGTAAGAAAAGATAACTTTGTTAGATATGTGTAAGCATATTCATTATACAGTCAACCTAATAATATTTGGAATAATAGTCAGGCAGTTTCCTGAATCTCAGTTCCCAGCATCTTAAGCACTCCCTGTTGACGATCAGTAAGTGATAGGAAAATCTGAATTTTGCAAGGAATTGGTATTAACAGAGACTCTAATTGTTGATGTGAACAGATAATGGAATACAGAAGTATTTGACAGGACATATTAGAAGGTATGTAACTCCCAAATACTTTATACTAAATCTAATACACCAGCCAGGCAAATTAAATGTTAGAACTGCAGTGAGATAGGCCAGAAATACTGAAGAACAACTTGTTAAAGGGATATATATTAAGAACAAAACCAGAAGCAGGAATCCTGCCAATGAGTCTACAGCTGACAGATGATTGAAGCATAAAAAAAGCACTCTGAGAAGATAAGGTCATAGTCCTTCTTCTGCAGTGAACTCTTGATGGGGAAGGAACATTCTCATGTGAGAGGCACCCTTTTTTATGTGGGACAGGTTTGAAGAACAGTCTCAGACTGAAGTAGAATAGGTTTTATAATAGGAATCTACAAATACATATAGCAAATATTAACGAGTCACTACAGCCAGCTGATACTTATCCAAGAGCTTTTGGGAGTTCTAGGGAAATTCAAACACAAAGTCACAAGACTGACTGGACATGTTAGTCTTGGTGTCAGCATCAGTAAAATTAGTGTTGACACCACAGGAATAACTATTTCCCTATTTTTTATTTTATTCTTTCTTTTAAACAGGGGCCTTAGGAATATCCAGGAACTCCCAGCAGGACTTACTTCCAGTAACAGTTTACAGTGCCCAAATTGGTTGGAACCATAACTAAAACCAAAACTAACAGGATATGCAGGTACACCAGGAAGAATGAATCCAGCTTTTGTAGAAAAAGTCACTCTTCCAACTAGTCTTCAAAAAACACCCCCAAAAAACCAACAAAACACCAGACCAAAGAAACCACCTACAACTAATCACAAAACTAAGCTGTCATGGAGAAAGTCCTCAGATTCAGGGTTTAGAAGACCAGAGAAAGGATAGCAATTGATCATTTCCACAATAGCAAGAAGGTAACAGTGGACTCGTCAAGAATCTACTCTTTGATACATTCAGAAAAGAGGGAGTCATTCTGGAAAAAACAGTCTGTTGACAATACAAAACTATTCAGTGGGGAAAAAGTATGTGAAAGAGCAGGATATTATGGGGACAAAAATATGAATTAGTTTGAAAAGGAAACAGATAAATGAGGAATACATTCCCTGACGTCTGTTAAACGTGACCTTAAACTAATTGACTAAGGGCAGCTGGAGGATATTCAAAGATACCAAGCCGGGTTTCTAGATCTTGTGCATCTAGTGCTGGCCTCTATATGGGCTAGATTGATATTTCACATCAGTTAGCTAGTTTGGGTTTTTTCCCACTAAATGAAAAGCAGTGGCTGAAAGTCAAAACTAGGTAAATTGCAACTGGAGACATGATTCAAGTTATTAAAACGGTGGAAATTAATCACTTAAGGAATGTACCAGACATGTTAGGAGCTTCTTAATCACAGAATGTTTTGGATTAAGATAGACCTTTGTATTTTAAAAAAATGCTATAGATCAAGTATTACTGTTTAAGTATTTAACAAAGAAAACACAGAGGGCGTTTTTTTTTTTTTTAATGAAGTCGCAGCAAGTATCACAATGGTATTCTCTGGTTTCCAAATATCTGGATAGGCAACAGCATCCAAAAAGTAAAGCCAAATTTCAAATATACAATGGGCTATGAGGAGAAATGGAATTATCTTAACTATTTTCATAGTTCTACTTGTTTGCTTTGCTAAATGCAGGCAGTAAGACAAAGTCCTGCATGTGATCTAGTCTCAGATAGGTTGGTATAAAAACAGTACAACTTAAGTTCTAGTACAAGTAATAGTACTAGTAAATAAATGTAAATAGTAAATAAATGGACAGCAAAACTGATTATCTCAATTACCCCAAATCTACAAGTATGAGGACAGGCTAATGTCTTCTTCTTTGAAACCATCACTGTTCTTGGTGCTCTCACTCACTCTCCTAAGTAAATCCTTTTCAGAATAAAGCGAGTTAAAATATTGCTGTGTTTAAGAAAAAAAAAATTAGTGAAGATTACTACCTTAAGGCAAACGTGGGACCTAAAATTTCAAGTGTGTTAAACCTCCTTTGTAAAGTTCTATTTAGCCTCAGGAGAGGAGTCGTTGCCCTGTAGATGAAGAACAAGTCCAGAAGTTTCCACTTGTCTGTCCCTACAGGTACAGAATCTAATGATTCAGTCTGGTGACTAGCTACTTTTCCTGATTAGACAACAAGTCTGAAGAAATTTGCTATATATATTCCTGTAGTAGAGACAGTACAGCCTGACTATGCAAGTTCTGGTTTTAGAATTAATCTGTCTAGTACAACCTGGTTTTCCTGTTGACATTATCTAACAGTGGCAAGAGTCTTGGAGGCCATGCAATAAGCTATATAAAAACGCAACTTACAAGCAAACTGCCTCATCTGTAGGAAAAAACACCTCATTACTGTGCAGGATGAGGTTGACATCTTCCTCTTAGATGATAGCAAAAATCTAAATCTTTTACAGAAGAGAAGACTTGTAGCTGCCATTATCTCCTTTTCTAGCCTTTCCACCTATGCCGATTTGTAGATATGATTACCTTCAGTCCAATGCATTGTTGCAGACGGTGAGGAAAGGATTAACTTTGGAAAAAATCTCCTTTCTCTGCAGTTCAGTTTATTCATGTTCTAATTTTCCCATTTTAACCTAGGACTATTGTCATGAGAAGCTGGGGTATTAATGTAAGACTGTCAAATTTGTGTATCTCAGTAACTCTGAGAAAATTTTTTTGAAGGTATGTTGGGCAACCATGACCTGAAAACTAAATACTGGAAAACTAATGCAAAACAGAGTAGCCCTTATTACTAGCACAGCAAGACTTTAATAGATTAGCAACATGCTCACAATAGCAATCTGATTGCAAAAAAGGCGTTTTAAACACACTGAAAGAAAAGTATACATTAGCAGAAGTATATATACTGAAGGTTAACAGAACAAAGTCCAAAGCTCTCACACCAGGAAGAAAATAGAAGATTCCTAATGCTTTCCTGTTGATCAGGAGCGATCTCATTTAATACCTTGGTCCTTTTATGCCCCCACTGAACTACTTAGTTTCAGAACCGTAAGGTTTTTTGATTAAGAAACATCTTTAGTGATGTTTAATGAAATCGAGAAAAGGACAAGAGAGAATGATGCAAAAGTGAAGGAGAGATGTAGGAAAAGCAAGGCTTTCCTGAAGAATCCTTTGTTCAGTTCTTGTTCCTTTATGTTTTTCTCTGNTTGCTTAGGATCATCGCACTGGAACAGGTTGCTCAGGGAAGTTGTGGATGCCCCATCCCTGGAGGTGTTCAAGGCCAGGCTGGATGGGGCTTTGAGCAACCTGGTCTAGTGGGAGGTGTCCCTGCCTATGGCAGGGGGGTTGGAACTAGATGATCTTCAAGGTTGCTTCCAACCTAAACCATTCTACGATTCTATGATGATAATACCCCTAGATTTATAGGGAAGTAAGTTTGAATATCGAGTGTGCTAAGTTCTCCTGTTCTTCATAGAGGAAAAAAAAACTTACAAGTACATTTTGTCTCCCAGTTAATATTGGGTAGGACTTCCTTTCAGATGAATGTGATTAGAAATTTAATGTTATTACTAATACAACTGAGGTAAATATGACAAATATTTGGCATTTCCATGTTTGGGAGGGGTGAGGGAAAAGATGAGATTAATTTTAGTTCTGTAACAGTGAAAGTCAAGAATTTCTGTAGTGTGCCATGTCATGACCCTGAATAAAGACATTTAAGCACAATGATATTACATTTAAAAAAATAAAAATCAACATTTTCTGAGGCAAGATTTCCCTAGCATTCAGTTTAAGACAGTCCAACTTGGAAAAAAAGACATGAATGCAAGTGAGAAGGGATTTTGTAGATTCATTTGTGATGGATCTTTTATGTAATTTAAGTTACACACTTCATACTCTGATTTGCAAATGTCTTTCCCAACATTAGTCTTTGACTCCTTTAAAAGTCTGTCATAACAATTTGTAGGGTGCATAACAGCAAACTCGCTCTATGTATACCATTCATAGCAGAGCAGCAGAAACCCATTTCCTAATAATACATCAATACAAGAAGATGGCAAAGAATTTACAACAATTGTTTGATAAGAAGTGAGGCATGCTGACTTTGAATTAGTTTATATACAATTCTGTTATATGTTGAGGGACCATAAAAAGACTGTCTTGTTATGATGAGACAGAAAGAAGGATTCCTTATTCATCACAGTGATGAAACTGGTGCCACTTTATCCAAGACATTCAGGTATTAAATCCACTTTTCCATCACAGTTGCCATTGGGCAACAAGCACTTTTTTTTTTAAACCAGAGAAGGAACTAAACACTACTGCATAGTAGTACTTGAAATGTA
Source organism: Himantopus leucocephalus (assembly GCA_003993805.1). Lineage (NCBI taxonomy): Eukaryota > Metazoa > Chordata > Aves > Charadriiformes > Recurvirostridae > Himantopus > Himantopus leucocephalus. The sequence goes on from RSEF01000031.1 coordinate 66,325,915, forward strand.
GCAGAATTTACTGCAAGATCTTCCAAAATGGAAAAACAGTATTAATAAACACTTCTGCACTTTTATGGTACTAATAAAGCAAAGTCCAGCATTTCTAAACTCACTTCTAACATCTTCATTTTATTCTGTGTACACTTAAAAATTAAATCATAATTGAATACAAAGTATTTTTAAGTGTACCTCAGTGCACACAAGTTTATACATACATACATACATACTCGCACCCTTAAAATTCTCAAGACTCTCCGACATACTTTATATTTCCAGAGAAAATGCACCTATAATATACACTGAAATAAGGAATATTTCAGATTTATTCCCAGATGCTTATTGCATCCAGTCAGGCTGTTTTCAGCCTCAGTAAGAACTATTAGAATTTTTAAACTCGTAGAATTTTGCATTTTTAGATTTCAGGTAAGGAAATACTCCAGAATCATCAGCTGCTGTACTAAAGGCAACTTTGTGGACAGATGATAAGGCCCACTAGAAACTCAGAACGCTTAGAAACTTTACTCTTGCATCACCACCTAATTATCATCAGCCACTATCCCATAGTGAGGCAGCCATAGGTAAACCACAAGTATCATATGCAGCTCACTCTGAAAATTATTTTTGCAAAATACTCTTAGTTAGCCGAAGTACATTCTCCTCCACTACTTTCTCAGCACTGCTAGTCATGCTATTCCTTTTGCTCATTTTCTTTCCTTCTTCCCCCCAACCCACTGAAACATCACCAATATTGCCATCCTCCCCTTACAATCCCATAAACAAAATCAAATCCAATGCAAAGTCACATACTAGTTACCAGACCATTTACTTCAATGTTTTACTACTTTTCTTCATTAGTTTGCATCTCTAATGTAGTGCTTGAGACATAGAATACTGTTTTAGGAGCTTGCGTGGTGGATGGTGGCAACTTCAATCATGTTTTGAAACCTACGGTACTACAGGAATATCAGCATTAAATAAAAATTAACCAGTAACAAAAACACCCTCAAAATTTCAATTACGATCAGATCATAAAAGAATCCCTGTATGCTGCCAGGTGCTCTAGTTAAGAGGCTCTTCAATCAAGGAAGCACAATCTTTATTTTGCCATAGCTGCCTATAAATCCAAAAGGGAGATGTAAACATACATACACTAGACTAAACAATGGCTAAATAGCAGCCACTATTCACTCTCCCACTCACACATACCATGTAAGTCTGTGGGAAAAACTTACGATTGAAGCTAAGGAACTCAAGTAAAGTTTTCTGAAAATAACCCAGAGCTGACAAGTCAGTAGGAGGGCCTGGATGGTTTCAAGACACAGTTTTTAACCAAGACTTGGACCTCCAACTGTTTTTTTTTTTGTGTGCTTTTTTTTTTTAAAACAAAGATTTACATCCCATCCTTGGCTAAATTACTTATAAATTAATCAAATTAATTACTGAGTGGATAAGCAAGACACTGGACAAGACAGAGTGAATGTCAGCCAGCCAAGATGGTCTATGTTGTTTTAAACAAACACATCAGCACTGGTTTTAACAGATCTGTAGGGCACAAACACATTAAAAGACTTAAATATTTCTCCCAGAACACTGGATAATGTACGCACGTACATTTTGAGCTTTTGGTTTTCTAGATTACAACAGCAATTATCAACAGCTGAAAAATGGCATTTCTGCCAGCTTTGATTTTTGCTTTGATATATTGTTTCTTGCACTCCAACAGGTACTGAATTTAGCACCTAAGATCTCTGGAAGTACATATGCAGTTTTGTGTAAATGGTTTACTCTCAGAAATAATGCTCGTACACATAAAAACCATGGAAGTCTCATTTGTGTAGTATTGAGATCTCCCAGTCAAACTTTGAAAGACAGTTTTTGAAACCTCTGGAAATGATAAAATCTACCTGGGTGCATAGATATATAGCTAACTTGTTGACATTTTTGTCTTCCTAAAACTGAACAGGGGTATAATAAATGAAGTATTAACAGAGACTTGCACCAAGTAACAAAGAGGGAAGAAAAGTAAGCTCTGTGAAGTCTATTTTCACTCAGCTTTACAAACTGTGTTTAAATTCAGCTAACTTCTGTATTTTGTTAAGCACAGGTAAGCATGATGTATATGTGTCTTCATGTACTTAAGGTCTTTTTTTGGTTACCACTGGCAGTGTGTTTAGCATTCAAAGTCCTAGACATGGAGAAGTTTAGCGCATTTTCTATTAACAGTCCCACACTTTTCTATGTTATGTACTGCATATCTCATATTCTGCAAAACATAAAACCATCACAGATGTGTGCTAAGAACTAGTTCCAAAGTAAAAGGAAACGTTTTAATTAAGGAAACATTGACTTTTATGGTTGCAAATCAGAAGAGCATTTTACTAAATGCTTAGCCTGTAGATTATGCTTCTTTAATTCACAAATTGACTGTACTAGGTCACCTTTGAGTAATGGAAATCTCTGTTTAAACATTTTTTTGGCAATGGGCACAAAGCATTAGATCTCATTTCCAAGACTTACCAGCTGGGTTTTGTCATTAACATTTATTAACAATCTAAGATATGGCTTTCAGCGTCTAATCCTCACTACACAAATGTTTTGTATAGTTCTCTAGAGAGCTTTGGTGTGACAAATTACTGGCACAGATTACAGCCCTGTGGCTATTCACCAGAGGCAATGCAAAATTAACATGGTACTAATCCAATTTAAACAAGAAATTGGTCAAACTATGCACAATTGCACAAATCATCTGAACTAAAGCAAATCTAGAATTCCTGAAGCAACAGTTTCCAAATTTATATTTAAAACATGGCAAATGTTTTTTGATCAGCTCTGCTTCAACTTTTATTTGTCTCTTTAAAGTCACTTAAATCCTTTATCAATAGACTAAGCATAAGATGAAGCACAGGAGTATAAATACCACAAGAAGTTACTTTGAAAGGGTTTGTTCTGTAGTAGAAAATTTTTTACGTAGCATAATTCACTGTACATGCCAACTTATTTTATGGTTCAGACTTTCAGTAAAAGCATCATCTGAAACCATCTACATATGTTACTAAATTCAGATTGTCAGGTCTATGGTGACAGAATTTATAATAAAAACCTTATAGTGAAATACACTAGCGTTAATCTGGCAAGCAACAATCTTCTGTTTTATTCTACAGAATTTTTAAATATGTCAGTAAGTAAAAATAGCCTGGACATTTTATGGCTGCTGAAGAAATCTTAATCAGAGAAATAATATCCTTCTATCACCTTGTCAAGCAGAGATGTTTCAGAAACTGGAGATGAGAATTCATGTCTCCTTTTATCTAGGCAAAGACGGACCAATTTGAAGAAAGCAAATAAAGATAAGTTTTTAATTATGAATAGTGATTATATAGCACTTTACTCTCTTCAAAGATAAATACAGATTAAAAAAGGTAATTATCAATTAGGAGAGAGTGGGCTTAGCTTCTTACTCTCCAAAACCTGAATACTCTAGCAGTAAGAGTGAAGTATGAACTTCCTTAAAAAAAAACCAACACTTTTTCCTCAAGCAGGAAGTAGGTGTGAATACAGGTAGTAAAAACCATTTACTAAACTTGAATTCTGAAGCTTTATGTCTGTGTCAAGGTTTGTTCAGTAACAGGGATTAATGATTTACTAATTTATTTGTCAAGGCCAATGGAAATACTTGCCGTTAAGTATACTGTTTAGCTAATATTTACTGTAATTCATGCAAGACAGGCGATGACAAAGAAAAACAACACCAGAGGCATACAGATTCAGTGAGGATGAAGCTGCTACTCCTGCAACTTTGAACAGAGTACTTTCAAGACATGTGTATGACTACATATACATACACGCACACGAGCTCTTTTACTGCTGTGTTTTAACAAACCATGCCACATTAGTGTGAGATTAGGATTTCCAAAAACAGGAGAAAGTTTCATTTCCAGTTTAAGTTTTCTGCAATTTTACTTCATTTACAGCATTCATCAAACCTGAAACCATTGTTTCTAAAAGCTAAGAGTTGTTTCTTATTACTCTCCATATTACAATGAAAATACACAACAGTTAGGACTGTAACTGACAAGATGGCTGGGACAAGAACAAAGTATTTTCTCTGGAAGTGCTGAGTAAGCATTGGGAATGATATTAATAAAACTTTTTTTTGAATCATGCCTGCTTTCAGCTATGCCAACCCTCTTTGCAGACCTAAGTCTTGGTGTTTCCCCAGTTCAATGTCAAATTCAAACCAGTTTTGCTGTTCTCATTTTTGTAAAAATCATATCTCGGAGCTTTAATTTTGCAAAGACAAACACTAATAAAATGAAAACTGACAGTAGTTAACAGTAATTACTAAGTAGCTTCCAATGCTACCTTAACTTGGTTGTCTTATATGACAAAAGAAAACCTGCATACCTGTTTAAACCTTGCAAGTTCTTTCAAAGACCTTGTCCATTGTTGTTTGTAATGGAGCTTTGACTTGGTAGCCGACTCTAACTTTCTTTCAAGTTCAACCTAAAAGCAATTAAAATCATATCAGCTGAAGCAATAACAGCAGTAACAACCACTGAAAGATGTATATATACAAAGGGTCTGGTTTAAGAAAAGTGTTTATGTAGTGTAACATACAACATCATCTAAAGCTGTTATATAATATAACGTAAATATTATGGCACATGAACATTTTCTTGTTTAAAATATAGCCTTATTTTTATTGGATAGCTGTCTATACAAAACGAAAAAGATTAGTTTTTAGCACTAAATCTGCTGATGTAACCTTTAAATGTAAGATTCTCAAATTAGCAATCCCCTCCCCCCCTTTTTTCCCAAAGTAAGGTTATAAGCACTAATTTAACAGAAACACTGATGGATAAATGTTGCCTTTAAAAGGTGGTTAAATTTTTTTTTCTTTCCTGCAGCTGATGAAAGATATGTGCTATGTTCTTTTCTCTGAAACAGACGTCTGTTCAAACCACTCTTTGAAATCTATGCATCTAGTGTGAATCTTTGATCTTACTATCAAAATTCATCTTTACAAAATGTTACACACTAAAAATTCATTGCATTCTGTGCAAAAAAAGTTTAGTATTAAAAGGCAAATGAAAACACTCATGAAGCACACAGAACACAGTAATGCGAAAAATGAAGCATTTTTAATTAACAACTCTGAGGCAGCGATATTTTCTTTTAATCACACAAAAGTTATTTACCATTAAATTCATGAAGATCTTAAAAGACAATTTATTTTAACCTAACAAAAATATGAAATCTAAAAATATTTAAGCTAAGTGTTTAGAAAGTTTGTAGAGACAGAAACATACTTTGAATCATTTGCTTGATTAGAAGTTATTCGAGCATACAGTAATATGCAGACTGACCATATGAGTACATTTTGTGTCAAGAAGCCTGGTCCAATTTTTTTTCAGCTTATTCAGTCAACAATTCGACTCAAACCTCACGATAATTCTGAGCATAAAATGTCCATATCTGTGGTTTTAATTAAGCAAAATATCCTTTCCTAAAGGCACATATGGTTTCTAAGAAGTCAACTTATCACAGTGATTCCATTCCACTGGTAAGTAACACAGTCTCTTTTCAGAAATACTTCATTAAAAAAACAATGCACATAATAGAATACCAGTCTAAATTAATCCTCACAAGAAAATCTTCATCCTTATTTAGTTTTACAAACAGAATGCTCAGAGACCCCAGCAGAAATCATGATGGCAGCAATTTAAATATATAGGTTAGGTTTTTTCCTGCCTTAGCCTCTAACAATAATGCTTCCTCTACAGAAATAAGGCCACTGTTGGCCTTATTTGTGTCTGAATATTTGAAGTCTCAAGAAATTGTTGGAAAAAGTAAAACAAAATGGACAAATTCACCAGTTTATCATGCAAGATTATTCTCCATCTCCCTTATCAGTGAAAGGACCCTTGTGACAGCCTTTAGAGACTAGAAAAATCCAAAATACCTTTTCTAAAGTGAGAAGATTTATTTCGGATTGTAGATGGATTTCTGGTTTTCTACTTTGCTGTTCTTTGTATTGCTGGAACTCCTTCTCCAAAATTTTATGCTTATTTTCTGCTTCATAAAGCTACATTAAAGATAAAGATATAATGCAAGTTAGCAGAAAAATCCATTCACAGACAAAGAATTAGGTTACAGAACTCAAGTAACTCCTTAGTAACAAACATCTTACTTCAATTATCTGATATAAAACAGACACTGAAAGCTACATATTCATAATTAATGACTTCTTGATGATGGCATACAGCAAGGTTTTAATAGAAAGAATTTAAAAGAGGATCTTTGCTCAGTACTGGAAAGAAAAAACAAGTCTGTCCTCATATACAGAAGATCAAGATTTATAAACACTGTTCACATTTCTAAAACAACTTCCAGAAGAAACACAGAAAACAAAACTATTTAGATTTACACACTTCTTTTACAGAAAGCCAACAGTATTATCTACTATATGAAGTTTTATTACTTACTCAATTTCATCAGCATAAGTTGTTTAGGAATGTCTGGAAGAGGAAACAACTAATACTTTGTACAGCCAAATAATGATTTAGAAGAAAGGCTGAAGTAGAGAGACTTCAGTGACTAATGACTTAATGCTATATACCTCTGCCCTCACGGTGTACTTCCGCCGTTTCATGAAGACTTTACAAAGAGAGAGCTTTGCTTTTCATCTTAAAATGGGTAATTTAAAAAATGATGCCAATACACAATTACTTTGCTTAACTTTTTTCATTATAGCATATTAAAAATATTAAGATTTTTTTTACAAGATTTTTCTAAGAGCAGCTTACATTCTGTTAAATATTATTCAACTGTAAATACCTTAATACACCTGACAGAACTGACACATTCCATCACAGAATATGATCTCAAATGCTGCACTTGTATTTATGTCCAACAAGTTGATGCAAATATTTCCATGAATTGTATCCAACAGTTTAGAATACCGGGTGCAAATGCTTTAGAGAATTCATTTCTGTTTCAAAGCCTACAGCTTCTTCTATTAGTACATCCATATTTTAATTCTTTGGATCTCCTAATTGGGTCACGTCTATTTTTCTTCCAGAATTTCACTTTTTGTAGGTATTATTTTTACAGGATTGATGTAAGAAAGCAAAGATGCTTCTTAAGGATCCATATAAAAATGCAGTTCACTGCATTCACTTTTCACATATAACAATAGCCAACTTTGACAAAAGATAGTTTGTCACTTTTCCATTTTTACTGATTTATTTTTAGAGCAGACATACAGACAAGATACTGATGACAAAAACTAACCAATTTCTTTAGCTATGAAAAATCCCTAGAACTTCCACAGTAATGTTTCATTTCTTGTTTGGTTCTGAAAACAGTTTCAAAAACTATTTCTCACGAGACTTCAGGTTGTGGACTGTCAGGGAACTGAACAAATCATACAAGTAAAGCACAAGTTCCTTATGGAGGAAGCAAGGTGGATGCTTCAAGGATCTTCTCTTGCATATAGTGGGGTTTACTTTCAAACAAGGTAGACTTTTAGAGAACTCTACAATTCAAGTATGAAATTGTGTACTGACACATCTCCTTAAAAAGGTAAGTAACAAGTCACAGCATATTGCTCAGAACTATTATAATTTATGCTGCAACATTCTACACCCCACCCTCAGCAAGAAAAAGGTTGTCTTATCCAGAACAAGCAGTAACAACCACCTCGTACTGAAGCACGAGAGAAATTCGAACTAGCAGGAACAGCACAGAGAAACACAGCCAGCATGATAAGCAGGAAGCAATGGCCTTCATACAAAGCAAGACAAAAACATAGCGAGGCTTGCATTTGGAAGACAGACAGTATGACAGACACCTAAGCAATAAGGAGTGGTATGTAGCACAGTCACTAAAGGATTCTTTATAATTATTAAGCAAGAAGTTTAAAATGAACAATTTTTCAATACACGACACATAATTAAAATTTTACAGCTCACTGCCACAGGATGTTGCAATGCTAAAAATAGAAATACTTTTTCAAGGGGATCAGATGAGTTCATGAAGAATACTTTCACTGATGGCTAGTAAATATAAAATGCTGCCACTGGCTGAGGATACATGTACCTCTTAATAGTATTGCTGGATATACCAAAATTGTATTTTCTCATTGTCCCGTTTCTTATTTTCTTGCCCTTTAAATCCAACCATTGCTGCAACAGAATGCTGAGCTAACAGGATCTTTGGTCTGATACAGCATGTCTGTTCTGAATAGAAAAATAAAAGTGATTGTGATGGTATTGCAACCTAGCTAAAAAGAGTCGGTGGGAGAAAGAAGAATGAATTTGGAAGATGACTCCTAGGTGGTGGCATTTGGCTGCTTGAGTCTGAAGAACTATTGGCTATCTTGTCTGGACAGATACAGCAGTAGCTGCCAACAACACATCTATGATGCAGAAGTGATCCACTTAATCACTTTGAAGTGGATTGCATTCTGCAGTTTGAAACTGCTCATCTCAATTCAGTGATTGGTCACTAGAATAGCCAAGATTAGCAGCATCTTTTGTATTAGCTATATTTAACAAATCCACTGTACTGTTACTGAACAAAATTGGTCCTGTTTTACCTCAAACCAGGACATATGGTTAATATACACTGATGTGAAAAGAAGTAGGTTAGTAACAGTGTTTAATACCAATTAAAAAAACCCAACAAAATCCCAGTACAACTTTTTCTAATACAAAAATATGCCTTTGGCTGATACAGTTCTTCAGTTAGTCAAATCTACTGTGGGATTATCACTATCACATATCAGAAATGAAAAAGCACCAAAGCAAGTAATTCATCTACATAAACTAAGTACTTTGAAAAACACTTACACATTACTAAGATTTAATCTATTTAACAACAAATTAAGTGTGTAATATTGCAAATGCTCAAAAAACCTAGTATCAACTTTTAGAATTTTACAGTATGCTTTAATGGTCAAGAAAAATAGCTAGACAGCCTTGCTGTTAGAGCAAAAGCTAGCTTACAGGACAAAAACAATGTGGTCTGAATTTTCTTGGTTTAATGAAACTACTATTTTCAGAATAGAAGATCACAATAACAAGATAATCCCCCCCCAAGGATAATGGAGATACCCTTTCTCAAAGGAAAAATAAAGCAAACTGCATAGTCAAGCTACCTAGATGTTTTGCTAGATGTTAATCGCTAACAATTTATTAAGTTACTGAAATGTATACTGCTGTTCAGGTTCTACATGCAACGTATGCTTGATGTAGTGTATGTTTGATTTTCAACGTTGAAAAAAAGAAAAGCTATAACCCCTGCACTGCAAACTGGCCCTACTACTGAGCAAGACTGACAGAGATGGATCCCAGCATGTAGCTCACTGAACAACAGAGATGAAGTGTTTATTATGAAGTTGCCAGAATGCGCTTGCCTCAAAACCATTGTTCAACTTACTATGCTTAATTTAAAAAAATTCTTACTTAAATAAGTAAGGGCTTGAGGCAGAAAGTTTGAATGTACTTACCTGCTGCTGTAAGCGAAGCTTGTCTTCTTCCAGCTGTTTGATTTTTGACCTTTCTAGCTCAACCTGGTGTGCATGTTCTTCTCTGGCTCGCCGCACAGAATCCTGTAGCTCCTGCAGATTTCGTTCATGCTCTGCTTGCAACTCCTTCTTTATTCCTTGAAGCTTAAGAGTAAAACTTATTTGTATTAATCCATAGGTGCAAAAACTTTATTTTAAGAGCCCTTCTTACAACTGTTACTACTATTCATGAAAAAAAAACTGCTATCCATTTTAGAAATTAAACAACAGAAATTCTATTGTTATCTATATGTTTGCTATATACTCTTTTATTGGCTTTCAGTTTGACTAATGACCTGCAAATTACTATATTTGGGCTACAAATATACTCTTGCTTGACTATTGTAAAAACGGAGCTCTCTCTATCGTACTTTCTACATAAAATTTGCCTTTAGCAATCCCATATGCACCTTTCTGCTACAAACTAAGAAGCAAAATATACCCCTTCACTGCAGAAACAGTAAAGTCGCAGCTACAGCCAAGATACCTTTAGATCTGTAAGAGCACACTCTTCAAACTGAGCATATTGAGAGAATTTCTCGTTGAGCTAAACAGGAAAATAGTCCTTGACATGTTTGAACTTTCTGGAAAGATGTTACTGGCCCAGATAACTGCTAGCTGAGTAGAAAACTCTCCAAACAACCCATTTCTCAAACTGTGCAATAGCTAAATGAACCCTGCATCATTTTGTCTAGACGCTTTTGGAATCCACTGATTTTTATTATCTCTACACCCTCAGGTCAGAATCTCACTAAATTTAGAGCAAGTTTTGAGACAAACATGTATGAGATTCAAAATAAATACTTTAACTCAGACTGAAATGCGTTCAGCGAAACCTAATCACCAGACTTTTTGCACAAATGTTGAAGGTAAAGTCAGACACTATTTGCAGAACAAACTGCATCTTGAGGGGTATAGACACAGCCTCAGCCAGCCAGTCCCTGTGTTGGGAGCTTCCTTAACTTTGTTCACAAGCACAGCAGGTATTCATATGATAAAAAGATTAATCTGAGCTACAGGAGGAAAGAGGGAGTTTTTGCTGGACTGCTAAATCACCACAGCAGTTTTCCTACATAATTGTAAGTTTGTTCTGAAGTACAAAAATAGGCAGTTTATTTTCTTTCCTTCTCTTTCCATATGACTAGCTTCCCTGACGACTCACACCCCATTTCCTCATCTTGAGGGTGTTCAGTGAGATCTGGAAATAATGGTTTCTAGAAAAAACTGGTTTCCAGGAAAAACTGTTTTCTCCTGCATGTTCTTTGGCCCCGTCACTATAAAAAAAATAAAATAGCAATTCTGTCAAATTGCTGGAGAACAGAACTGGACAATTGCTGTTTCTCCCAGGTCTCCTTGTCACCGTCTCCTATTTCAATGGTTAATCTAGCAATTACTGTTTAAGTAAGGCATTCTTGTACACATGTACAATGTGCACCTGACAATACTAAACTCAAAATTGAGATATGATAATGTTATATAATCGTCTCCACTAATGCTCTAATTCTGTTAAGAATAGAAAATTTCCAGTTCTGTAATTCTAGAGAGTCATTTAAAAGTTTACTGAATTTCCATTTCAGTAAAAAAGCGTAGTTGTAACAAAACTTGGCTTAAATTATTAGGGCTCCTCTATGTATTAGTATGAAAGCTGCTACTTCAGTTCTTACACACAGGTCACAATTGTCTCTATATGAAAACTCAAACCTTTAGAAATAGGCAATAGCATTGTTTAAAATGACCAAACACTTTTTACCTCTGATTCAGCACTAAAAAGCTGTCGTTCTCGTTTATCTAGATCTTTCAGTGTTTTCTGAAGTTGTTCTTCCAAAACAGTGTATTCGGCTACCTAAAAGAACAACAAAAAAAGGCATTTTTTTCTTGCAATAAAAATGTTTTAGGCAGACAAAGAATTTACTCTTGCTATGGTATAAAATACTGACCGTTTTTGTTTGGAAATTTACATATAAAAAAATCTCAAGCTCCAAAGGAAGAAATCACGATGAAGATCCTTTTCAATCCAATACAATAAGGCTAATGGATTATTACGCACAGCCAGGCTATAGAAGTGTTTTTTGATCATGCAAATGAAAGGCAATTAAAGTTAAAAAGCTCCTAAAGATAGCAAGCTTACCTAAAGGATTTCTAACAAGTATTCTATGATTAAGGACTACTTTTAATTTTTTGCACGGTTGTAGACTGGATGCATGCATACCAGTAAGAGAGAGGACTAATCACAGACCCTTTATAACTATGAAATATCTTGTCAAATTTTATAGTGATGAGATTTATAATGTAATGAGACTTTCAGCAAGTATAAGAACAAGTTTCCTTACCTTTTTCTTAACTAATGCTTCTCTCTCTCTATCTCTTTTCTTCCATTCTTCTGCAAGTGCCTGCATGTGGGCCATTTCCTTCTTTTTCAGCTTTTAAAGGCAAAAACAGGAACGAAAACTCCAAATCAGAAAACCAAATCAAAATTTTAGTAAGTGCAACTCTAAAGGAGAGATCACTAGCAAAACTAAGCTTTGAAGCAAAAGAATTATAAACTAAGTTTTGTACACTGACTTATGTAACTCAAGGTATGACTCTGACAATGAAACGTATTTCTTACCCTGAAGTATAAAATGCAAAGTAAGCCAAAGTTTGACAAAAAATATCCTAACAAGTTAGGACACTAGATTCTTAGTTTCTTTTAAAAAGAAGTATGTGACTCTAAGAACACCTAGAATGACTTCTAGAGTAGAAACACAGCAACCTTTATCTTCAGTATCTACTGTACATCATAAACAGTAAGGGGAAATTGTGAAGGGGGTATTCTGCATTTCGCTACCTAGCACCTACTTCAGTCACTTAGCAGAAAATAATTAACTTCTTCCTTAAGAGTATAGAAGATACTTGTGTACATCTAAAGTTTTAATATTTTATAGGAGGAAAATTACATTCTTATTTGAAACAGTGGCAAAGTTTAAGAAACATGCAGTCAATATTCCTCTCACCAATTCTGCCTAAGCTTCTCTGGCAGTCATGCAGTTTAGGAAATAAACAGAAAGACTAAAAACCTGATTTTCAAAAATGTCCTCTTGCATTTCCTTCCACATTTCTAACTCCAATGCTGCTTTGTATTCAAGAGTTTCTCGAGGTTCTGGATGGTCTTCTGGGGCACAACGAGGCTGAGTGTGAGGGACATGCTGTTGTTGACCAGCACCTACACACTGATACAATAACAGTGGGTTTTTAACTGGAAACCCAACTTTTCAAAGAAGCATTCAAGGAAAAAGGATAATATTTATGTAAAATTTACTTGAGAAGAATCTGACACCAGAACTTCTTGCATTTTCACAAGCCCGTAGTCTTCCAAAGTGATAGCATATGAAAGCTCTGCTATTCTGTTGCTTGACCTATGAATAGCATTAAAATGTTATTTTAATGAAAACTGTCTCAAAAATTCAGAAAGTGAGTTGTAAGACAACACACAAACCAGCAAAGTTGAAGTGCTAAAAGGTTCCATGTAAGCTTGAGCCTCTAAACAGTTGCCTATATGACACCCCAAAGATGCTCTCCCATGTATATTGTTTTAATTTAGGGACTGCTTTATACATCTACAGTAAGCTTTCTGACTTTAACAGATAACTTGTCATTGGGAACCTACTTATCTTACTAGAATCAACACATCCCTGTAACAAGAGAATGATCAAAAATTATACCTGCAGTCTTAAATCTTTCTAATAAATATACCTGCTGAATACAGGTATTGCTGCTGACTTCATCTCAGATACTCCATGAATTTCATTAGTTTTGCTTTTTTAAGTGTTAGCTGTGACTTTCTAGTTATTGACAGTCACTTAGCATATCATGTGTGGTAAGCCATCCTGGGATTACTGAAAAAACACATTTCCGGAAGCTTCAGCACAGAGAACTGACAACTTTAAATGCACTTATAGGTAAAATATATACCTGCTTTTGTATAGTGAAAAAGCATCTGGATAACAGATATTTTAATAAACTAATCTGAAATTAGTTGCAGTTTCTGCTTAGGTAGAACAGTTTATCTCTGGCTGTCTCTAATAGTAGACAAAATGTAGTACACAAAGGTTGTTTTCTGCACAGAAAGATATTAAGAAGGAATCTGCACAAATCCTGTAACTGAAAGTTATCACTAGTCTAACATGAAAGTACACTGCAGTGTAGACCTGTACTTGGTCAGCAATAGAAAACTCTCATTTCAGTTTAACTACTCAATGATGCAAAGGCAATTACACAATCACTTGAAGCCTGGAAGCTGCAGAATTAGGTATCAGGTAATTTGCAACTAAAGGTTGCAGGAATTAACCATGGCAGTAGTTTCCACAGAAATTCTCTTCCAGCAAACATAAAAAGACAACACTAAAATATTTTTACAAAGGTGCAATCTTCTATGCAATTATTTGCAAAGGGAGAAAAAAATCCCAAACATTTATACTTCGCATAAAAATCACATGAATTACTGCATTAAATTCTTATAGCTTTCTATCAGTCACTGATTAAAAAAAAAATAAGATTCAAGGCAGCAGACTTCAGAAGTCTGAATAATTAAGTCAGTTTAACATATCAGTGTAAGAAGAACTTTACACCCCCAAGAGCAAAGCTAGAAAGGTATCAGCACAGCAAAATCCAGATCTGATTACATTTTGAGAATGCCACCTAGTGGTTATGAAGTTTCATGCAAAACCAGATTTTGTTTTAACAAACTTATTACTGGTGAAACTGTGAACCTTAATGTACAGTGAGATGGTAAAGTAATTCTCCACAGAATCAGGCCATGCTGGCTGTCACACAAAAAAGTTAAAACAAAGTTAGAGATCAATTTTTATCAATTTGGGAGGAGGGGGGGATACCAGTCTTTGTGTCAGTAAACTGAAGTCTCCTGTGTGTCAAATACAGCATGTTTTAATTATCTGTATGATTAGAGGTTTAAAACTGACCTCGGTCTTAGTAGTAATCCATTATCACACAGAAGATGAGGGTCTAGACACTGATTGCTAGCACAGTTCACATCTTCAGCAAAGACACAGGACAGAAGTAACTATAAATTAAGTTTCTTCATACACATAAAAAAGAATGTCACTCCTCTATGTAAATGAACATTTCTCTCCAGACAGAATATTAACTAACACTGCCCCTTCTGATGTACACAAGCTCAAACCCCTGCTACTATTGCAAGGTATAATCCTGAAACAGGAAACCTCTCCACTCTATGGGTGGATCTGTCCTCCTAACTGTCACTGAAGTCAGTTGCATCTAAAAGCATACTATGGACAAACAGTCTTAACTATTTGCTGCAATATCAGCAGCTTATTGTAATTGTTAATTAATGTACACAGGAAACTGCCTCAATTTTTTTCCAATTATTTATTCCTTTAATCTGTCTCTGATGCTTACCTAAGATCATGATTACATAAAGGTTTATTATGATGACTTGGTATTGGTGTGGGGTTGCACAATACACTTGTGGCAATTTAGCTTTTAATCTCTTGGATGCCTATTCCCACCCTCATATTGCAGTAGTCTGCAGACTGTTTACCTATTCGAAAAGGTAAACAGGAAGAGCTTGTCCTTCTTCAGGGAAATACTAAACAAACTATTCTTCAAAACTTGCTACAGAGTAAGTATTTTAAAAAAAAATCTCTTTACCCTTGTGCTGCTGTGACAGTGACTGTTTCATTACAAGTCTGACGCCAGCACTGCTCACCATTACCACCCAAGAACCGGGTTTTTTCTGAAGCCAAAACATTTGAAAGCTGAAGTCTCGCCACACCTAGAAGTAAGTCTTTAGCTGTTTTATCCTTGTGCCACAATTCAACCAGTAGAGGTAATCTGAAACAAACAAGTGATTTTAGTGTCAGGCATCAACACAAAAGAGGAAGCATTCCTACTCATTTGTGAAAAAGACCTCATGTTCTAGAAGTAACTTCCCAAATCAGTGATGGTCACAATTGTGAAACAATGAGATGGGCTTACTGCCTCTCACTCACAGAGGAATGAGACTGACTGACTTTATCTTCTCCGTCACTTACTCACTTTGGTCATATTATCATTCCTTTTTCCATTTATTAGAAAGAACAATGCTGCAATGACAGCGATTGACTGAATAATCTTAACAGACCAAGATAATCTTCATTTATAAATACCTATAAATAAGTTTTAGTCACTGCCACTCATAGAATCCATCTCCTCCACCTCTTCTTTCAAAATACCACTATTTTGATAATTCTTTATCCCATACCTTAATAAGTTACCAAAAGCTGGTGAGACTACTGGGAAAATTGTGCCACAGCCCTCAACACTGAACTCAGTTTCCTAGGTACTTGCTGTATTTTCAAAGATATAGGATAGTCATCACGTATGAAAAAGCAAATGAAATAAACAGATAAGTTTTTTTATTTTTAAGTAATGCATTGTTAAAACTATGCTATCAACCTTTATTTTAACAACTTACAGCAACAGTACTTATTGCTGTAAGCAATGATCCCTGCATAAGTACTCAAGAGACAAAAGCTAGAATTTTAGGGTCCCTGACTTTGAATGTAAGTAATAGAGAAATGGCAAGAGCAGTGTATTAAGTATCTGTTGGCACTAGGCACCTGGATTCTTTACTAAATTCTCAAACTGATGATCTTTAAAAAATTTGAACTTGACTGCATTTACAACAGAAACAGGAAGTGTAATTAAGATAAAAAGAATGCAAGTTATCACCTGAAGAATGTATCTTGAAGCTGATGAGGTATTGTTGCAAAGTCAAATGCACAGTAGGACTGTGGAAGGAAGACTTCCATGTTCTTTCTGACTTCTACAGGTGGGCTTGTCATAATAGGCGCTGCACTGCCAAAAAATGGATACGAGTACCTAAAAAATAGTAACAAAAATAATCAGATAATGATTTAATAAATACATAATTTTTTCCTTAAGCCTTCTGCAACAAGAAAACCAGTTTAGGCATCTTTCACTGAAGCATGACTTGTATTACAGTGTGCAAAATCTATACAAATATCCAACAATAGAATTTAGTTCTCAAATATTCATGTTCTTGCTTACTTCAGCACTGATCCAGCTTCATTTATATTTGCTGTTATTTTTACAAAAAAGCTTTAATAACCTGTATGTTCATAACCATATGAATTAATCTTTATATGATAATTGCAGAATTTTAATAAAAGTGAGCAGAGAAACAGAAGAAAGGAATATTACATTGAGATGTAGATTGCTACTTGAGAACATGTATAACTATATTTACAACTAAGACTAACACACAGTAATTGGTAACTAAGTATACGTATATGCAGCATCAGAAGCATTTGAAAATTTCAGTCACATTTGAAGAATTTAGTTTAATTCCCACAGTTTAATTCACTAAAAGGAAAGTTGAATCATTTTACCAATATGATTTACAACGTGGCCTGAAACGACACTACTGGCACAATTCAACGTATGACAAACTACAGAGGGAAGGCCAAGAACCTCTTGAACTTCGCTTTGCTCAAATTGATGATGCCAGCTGACAGCTAAGTTACTATTAAAACAAATGCTGCATCAAATGCTGCCACTTATAAAATTCCATACTTCAACTGTTTGCACAGAACTGTTTAAAAAGTTTGTTTAGACTTGAATGAAATAATGCTCCCAATATGCAGGGAAAATGCAATTTTTTACCCTGTAACTTTTCTTAGCATTTATGTGTTTGGATGTTTCTCCTCTTCAGTTTCTTGCCATATCCATCACTGACTGCAAAAGCTGAAGTGCATGAAACGACAAAACCTACTTGTTGTCACTGTTCTGAAACAAATTGGTTTTTGGAATATTATATGAAAAAGCTTCTGTGACAAAATTCCATCCATTGTATATTTTCCACATACTATTTAATAACATAGCCTACACACAAAACCATTAATGATGCAATCTGTATTAGTAGTGTTCAAAATATTCCTAGTTCTAAGAAAGCTTGAACTCCTTGAATTATTAACACAAATAGACCCTCCGGTGACCACTTAAAACTGTATTGAACCAAACTCTGTCAGAACAACAAATGCAAAGCAAACGCAGAGGCACCTCCACAGTCACAATATTCAACCCTCTCAAACTAAATCACTATTTAGAGATATCTATGCTTCATCATGTGCACCAAAAGGGCCTCAATAGAAACTAGACGGCAAACTAAAAACTGCTGTGAACAGCTGAATTCACATATGCCATCAAAAAGTAACATTCCATGAGTAGGAATTTTTATTTTTTAACAACAAAATTTTCCCTGTATCTATGAACTCTTCATCCTAAATTCTAATAAAAAACTATAACAAAAACAAACAATTAAGCAAAAGAAAGTTTCTCTCTTCACAGGCAATGTTAAAAAAACAACCAAAGCCGAACCTGCTAACAGACACTGGTTTCAATACCCTTACTTTTAACTGGTCCTTCAACTGTTTAGTTCTTATTCCTCCAACTTAGTATTCACCTCCCAGTTAACATCTGATTGTTCTCCGTAAGTGCTCCCATGCTTTTCTTTCATGCTGACATCAGTAACAAACTAATCTCTAAGCAATTGTTCCAAACTACCACTGGTACTTTTCTACTTTTGCTTCAAACACAAAACTCATGTATCCAAAGAGCTTATTTTTTTGTACCTCCACAAATTAACGTAACAAGAGATGCTACTTCTCCCTAGTAAGCTTTGCTTCTTGTATGCAAAGACTAACAGAACCCCCTGATACTACTTTTCAGAATGATAATGCATTTAATACACTGGTTCTTCACTTTAAGACTAGAATGCGTTTCCTTTAGATTCACTACCATACACAAACTGAGCGATCTGTCTCTTACTAAAACATTACAAGGAGTTCTTGGTGGAGACGCGGAAAGCTACAGAAACCAGTCCTTCAATCAGCTGTAAAGGGAACCAGAAAGTAAGAGGAAAAGGAGGATTACTTGTCTCCTAACAAATAAATGATGACCTGTTGTCTGAGCTTAGATATTCAAGTGAGATTTACTACAAATTACAGTGCAGGTGAAGTGTTACATACTATCTTTAATGCTGTAATGCTCAGAAATTTAGTGATGAACCAGATGAACATTCTAAATTATTTCGCTACTGAAAATCAGCTCCGTAAAGGTAAAAGGCATCAGGCAGCATACCGCCAGCAATCGTTTAGATTATGAAGGCTTTATATCGAAAAGAAAGATAGTTATTACCAAGAGTAATATCAATAAAAATACATACCTTAAAATGCAATTTATTGGAAAACCAACTTCCAGACCACGTATGCTTCGTAAGTCTATTGAAAAGCAAAAATGATGAGAGGCTGCTGGAATGACAATTTTCTGTGCTGACACAGCCTCAGAAGAACTGGATGCACCCACAGGGTTGGGCTGAGATGCAGCTACTGGACCATTATGAGCTGAAAACACAAAAGAGAATTTGTATGCATTTTTCATAATTTGTTCCGCCCCAAATAACAACATATGTTAAAGACAGGTCTCATATTTTAAATACAAGTACAGACAGGTTGCTTCCCCAACAGATTTCAATTCCTTGTAATATAACCTAATACTATGAAAAACAGCCCCTCTATTTTTAAGTTACTGCTTCTAAAGAAAACACACCAATACTCCAATATACTTTACATCTTCTCAAAAAGATTCTGTAATTTTTTCCTTTTTTTTTTTAATTACTCTTTAAAGTGATGTAAGTTTATCTCACTGAAGAAAAGTTTAGACTAAGATCCAATGTATTGAAGTCTTCAGAAGGATGCTGCAAGACTTCAGTTTCAGCAGTTTACATAATTGCTCCTAGCCAACTTTAAGGCATGCAGAAGAGGAAGGCTTACAAAAAAAAATTTATAGTAACTTAGTTTGCTTTGAATTAACTAACCTCTTTAGCTTGGAACTGAAAAACAATGCACCACGTCAATTGCAGTGCTTATATAAAGCAGCATCAACTATTAGTCCAAGCTTAGGGTTAACTATGGAAATAAGATGCTCTAGCTAGGTCTGTAAAGCACATAAGCTTATGCCCTTTGATCAGAACCCACCCACTGTGACATCCATTTCATAACTTAGGAAGAAGAAGCTACAGTGAGTGCCTGTCCAATTGCATCCAGGCTTCTCAAGTACTTACACTGGGACCCATTACTGCCTTAAAAGAGTAAAAGGTCAAACTACAAGTTCAACTGACAAGATCTCCAAAAGGTATCCTCCAAGAAATGTTTAAGATGGTAAAGCAGAGAAAGAGGCAAAGAAACTGTCAGAGAAGAACTCAACTTCCTTTTGTAAGTGTTAGTTGTTCTGATCCTCTTTCTTCGTAATTATCTAAAACGTTTCCATTTTTGGAATTTTTTTAAGAAATACATCATTGCTAGCATTGACTTTATTTTTTTCCTGCTTGTTTGAGTGTTTTATTTGCATTAACTATAACAATACAAAAAAGTCAACATATAGTCATTAACTGTAACAATACAAAATCAGTACTACTTCAACATCAGCCAGTTAGCACAACAGAGGAATGAAATAATTTTCAGTGATTCAGGTAAAGTGTGACTAGATTGCTTGGTGCAACGAAATGGCTGAATAGAAGTTTAAGGCTGTCACAGCCGAGAGAACAAAAATTGCATACAGCCTATTGTTAAAATTCATTTAAGTTGCTATTATATTCAAATTTCATTCAGTGTACTAAATTTAATAAAGTTTGCATTACTGGAATTCTGCAGATCTGACAGCTCTTCAGTATGCTGTTTGTTAGCCTCCTGGCAAGACTCAGCCACCGGCCCTGAAAAATAAATGTGAAAAGACATGTTTTACATCTTACCAAAACAGAGAGTTATAAAATTATTACTACTAGTAACAATAAAGCACAATCCTGAACAATTCTTAACCACAGATTCAAACTAGCTGCTGGGTTCATAATACTTTTTCTTGATACATTCCATATAAAGGACTTAATCCTTGCTTAGCTAAGATCAGTCAGGATTAAGAGAAAAGTTGTCTGAATTAGCAGACAAATCCTGAGAGCGTGTTCTGGGACACAGGTTTTCCTATACAGAACTGCGTACCTTTACGGCCAGTCTCAAAAGAACAGTAATACAGATACCATTAGAAAAATAATCATTCAGCTTTATTCATAAATCATCTCTTAACAAGATGCATGTTCAGTAATGTTTAACAAACATTCTTTCTTCTGAGCTTTACTCTATCATTAGTATAGTATTTCTTTCTCTCTCATCTCTGTTCCTCTTTGACTTCTCCTCAAGCCAGTCCTCAAATCAAAAACAAAACAAGGGAAGTCTTAGAAGGCTATGTGGGCTACCAAGTCCCTAAAAAAGGATAACGTAACAAACAACCCAGTTGCTTGGTTTTGTCCAGGCATCTGTACAGTGTGAACATCTGTTTTCACAATTTATTATCCACATAGTGAATTCCTTAGAAGTCTTTAAAATCCCACATTTTCCCTGCCTTTCTGTTTAATAAAGACGAACATTAGGCCATTTCATCTCCTCATTGAGCAAGTCAGTTTCTTCATGAATCCTCCCGTTCTCAAATTCAGGGAATTCCAAATACTTCTGGTATTATTTTTCAATGACCAGCCACGTCACTTGTAATCTACACACTACCAAATCCCCAATCTAGCTCTTCCAGGTGTTTTCTACAACCACCATATTCAAATGACAACATTTATTCTCCTGTTGTTTGTCTTATGTAACTAATTCTTACTTGCTTAAATTTATCACCACAAATGAGTAGTACATGATGCAATACTACACTTGAGAACAGGGGAAAAAAATTATATACCACATACCCTTTTTCTTCAGTTTCACACCTTTTTCAAACTTCAGACTTTCCACTTCACTTTCTGTTGCTCCATCTTCTGTTGAAGAGCGGTCAGCTTGAGATGGAACATTCTGGGATCTCTGCTGCAGGCCCTCTGCTTTGCCACTAATAGGTGAAAGAACTTCCTCCTGTGGCTGTTTAGGTTCAGTTGGAGCATTTAAGGGAATCAAAGGCTGAATGAAGTGAACCAGTTTTGTTATTGATCATGGCTTGCACTGAAGAATTCTGTCTACAACATTTTTATAGTTTGAGATTATTTTTCTGACATAGAAAAATGAAGCAGTGAAAGGATTACTCGTATAAATCTACTTACTCCTTCAGATTTTCTTTTACATACTTAACCATTTAATAGGACTTAGAAATACCAGTATTTTTTTAACATGAAACTGTGAAACAGTGTCTAAACCAACAATAAATGGGTAAGCTATACCTGAGCACTCAAGCTCTCCCTTTGCAGATTAAAAGATACCCCAACAGTAGGAGCCATATCCAAAGGCAACTGTGGCAGTTTCTGTTTAGCTCTATTTGGTGGAACAAGGACAAATGCTCTTTCTATTGCCACAGGGTGTTGATCGATCTCCACATTTCCTTCCTTCAGCAGTCCAGACAGGGGTATTTCAGTGCTTCCGAGAGACTGGTCCCCACAGCAAAGATGGATCTGTATACATACAAAAGTGCTAGACAGTAACTGGCATGTGCATTTCCACTTGAACCATCTGTTCACCCTCTACTAAAGGTAGCGTAAACGTAAGAGATCAAAATGATCATCCCTAGTCTAGTCCCTGTATGTTAACAAGTGTTTTGAGGAGTATAAGAACAGCTACGAAATTTCAGTACCAAGCAGGCAGGATTTGCCCAGTGCTAGCACAGTAGCAGATCACTGCACTGTCATATCATCCCTTCTGGAGGACAAATTCAATAGGCTGCGGCTTTCAAACACAGCACAGATTCTTGCCCTTAACATACAGGCATATAAAATGCGTGCCTGCAAGGTGAAGAAAAAGTTACTAGAAAGCTCAGCCTTCGTGCATATATTTGGACACCACTTAAATAGCAAGGATTTTTGGAATTAAGTAACTGTGTTCTTAATTCCTGGTAAGAATCATTATTCCTTTTTCAAAGCTTGGCTCAACTCCTTCTTCCTTCTGCAGTTCAATATTTATACACCTAAGTAAGAGATGGATCTTAAAAAAAATCCCACACTCTACAGTAATTTATTTTCCTCCAGGAAAGTTACTCTTTGAAACTTACATAACAACCTGCTCTTTCGCAAGCAAGAGTCACTTCGGTTCTGTTTTAGCAGATCAGAACACTACATTCTGATCCTTAGTATTTATTACATTTAATGAAGATTTTAATGATAAAAGGTGTCAGCTGCCATATACACACTTAAGTGTGTATGTATGTACATACACATATATACAATCATACCCAATATACATATACACACATGCCCCCCCTCTAGTCTGGCAGCTAGCACCTTTTATGACTAAAGTCTTCATTTTCAGAAAATAAAATCTATTATATATTAAAGATGAGAATACAGTGCTCTGACTGTATACCCTAAATTTTAAGAAGCTGGATGAGAAGTTAGAGAAAGAAAACTGTAAATCAAGATGTGGATCTGACCTCACGACAACTGTTGTTCAAAAAGTCATTCTTCAAAATGATGAAAGCACATGCAATTCTCTGTATGTGTACATACGTAATATATGCTATATTAAATACTTTGTTTCAAGACCAGAGACTAAAATTAAATTCCAAACACATCACTGCGTATGTTTTCCCAAAAATTGTCATTAGAACAATACTTAAAGTTTAGACAAAAAAACCTGAAACAACATAAGATTTCTACAGAAACATTCTTAAACTAACCAGGATAACAAAACTAGAATGGTATGTACAAGTTTAAAGAAATATTACTTTAAAAGGGTCCAGATCCAAGACTTACTTTGTATAACTAACACTGTTTTATTTACCAGTTATGTTATCAGAAAATCTATACTACCCTCAACCAAATAGTCTCTTGTTTTGTAATGAGTTAAGTGTGAGAGAGACACAGATTGCCCTGAGCAGTTTCGATACTACCCAATATTTAGAACGAGAGAATCATTTAAGTTGGAAAACACCCTTAAGATCACTGAATCCAGCCGTAAACCTAACACTGCCAAACCCATCACTAAACCGTGTGCCCCATTTAAAGGCACAGCTGAAGATAAGCAATATGCCATAACAGCCCAAATATGGCTTTAGTATATTTCAAAATAGTATTTGGTTAAGGAGTGGTGGGGGGAAACAGACCTCCCTTATTATTCAGGAGTGCTGAGGATTTTAGAACTTAGTCAAGAATGACCTAAGCAGCTGCTATGGCTGAGGTTATCACAGGTGGCACAAAGCAGGACTGCAGGTTGCAGATGGTCTGATTGCAGAGCAGGTCCCAGAGCTCAGAGCTCTTGAGAATATGACATTAGCTCTTTGGGAATACCATGTTTCAGCAATATCTTTTATCACGACACGTAACCCAGCTTACTATAGTGACCATACTAAAGAGATTGTACTCCATCTGAGCTAGGAAACTTGCTGCTAGGGTGTCCATCATATCAGCAAGAGAATCAACTTATATTTGAGACAAAATGCTGTAATCTAGTTTTGGAAAGAGAAATGCTTTCCAGTTTCAGCCTGAGCCACATGCTATTTCTTTTATTTTCAATATTTATTTTCATTCACATTTGAGAAGAAACAGCTTACCTGCAATTTTGACTGTGCACAAAGATAAACTTTAAGGGTATCAGCCGTACTACGTATTCGAACTGAAGCTCTTTCAGGCTTAAAGTTTGGATTAATTAAATCAGTGAAAGGTTCATTTATGACATCATGTCCCAGCAACGAGTAGTAGAAAAAAAACTCAGGCTGTCGTTCAGGAAGCTTCATAGTACTAGGAACTAACTGAAAAAAAAAATGCAGAAAAGAAAAATGTATCTCTTTCATTAATGTACAGTTACAATAATGCTTAAGCATTAGCTTAGAAATTAAAGAGCTTAAAGTAATCTCAAAGTACTAAGTAGCTGACCTAAATCCTAGCTTGCATTACACACATAAAAAGAAAGCTTTTATATTAATACTCATACTGATTAAAAAATTATCTTACTTTACAAGCATACCAATAACTTGCAAAATGGGACTGTAACTGAAATCACATATTCAATAATATCAAGCACTGCACAAATATTCAGAAGTACCAGTGCCTCCACAAAATATTCATAGTGCAAATACACACTGCAGATTAGATCACGAGCTATACAATAAATACTGGAACAGCCAGCAACAGCTACTTCGTCCTGTAACCACTGCAACTGAGAGTTCAATGCCTAAAGAGGTACAAGCTACTCCAGAGTGATCACAGTAAATTTACTTCACAAGGCCCTATAATTCTGACATGGAAAACTGTTATCTCTGAAAATAAAGATGAGAAGACTGAGGAGAGTTTATCATACACTGAGTTACAGATCAATTAAAATCACAATGGCTTGGAGTCATGACTTTCACAGTAACTTGGGCATACTGATATTTTTAAATCAGACAGGGTGCATCAGTGTGGTACAGTACAGCATAAACACAGCAGCTGACGTCTAAAGCCGAAATAATCACATTAACATAGCACTTCACCCAAGCATCCCAGTCTTTCCCTTAGGCAACCTATAGGCCTTACTGCTTCATACATCTTATGAATCTGAAAGATATTTCATCGTGTTTGTACTTCAGCACATGGGCACCACATTGACGACTGATATTATCCACAAACATACTTTTTATACTATATTACAATATGTATTAGTTAGTGCCTAATTTAAAGTAACACAATTTTAGTGCTCCAAAAGAATTCTGATCATTTATCTGTAATTTGACATGTAAGCACTACATACAGTTTTAAAATTCAGACTAATGTATATTAATTCAGTATGGGACAAGGCTATTTATTGCAAGAAACCTACCAGACAATAAAAAAATCCTAACTAGAAATAAGGCACAGGTGGGCAAAAATACAAACATAGGATAGTATTTCTTAAAAACGACACATAGCAAGGAAACAAACCTGTTCCAACTGTGTGGCAAACACAATGGTTACGGACAAGACAAAGTAGTCTCTGCAATACTCTGCTGGCCCAATTTGAAGGTAGCCCTCTTCTGTATTCAAGACTGGTACAATGCTGTTAGCGTCTAGTCCAGAAATAAGGGCAGATGCTAAGAGAGATGAAAAAAAATAAGGAACTTTTGACCTTACTAATTGCTGCAGGAATGTTACATAATTGTAATTTTACCTTTAATTATTGTACACATGGAAAGAAAAAGTTACCAATAAAGATGCTGATGCTCAATTCCAAAGCATTTCAATACAAAGAAAGTCCCTAAGTAACTTAGGTATAGCTACAAAAAAATTCTGAAATTAATTTCTATTCAGTGGGCAGAGACGTTATTTTGAACACTATGATAGACTGAATGCTACTGCATATTTTTATTTAATGTTACAGTGAGTAACATCACAGTGACTGGAAATTTGTTTCATTAGGTTAGAGTCTACCATGCTGTTTCTTTATTTTACTCATTAAAGGGAATGCAAGACAGTAACTGCATATGACAACCTGTTCAATTTTTGAAAGAAGTACGATGTCTCATTTCACAGACCTTTTGAATGTGTCATATAAAGATTTTTCATCTGAAGTCTTCAGTGCATAAAACAGTGTTTGTATTCTGGTTTACTCATTTCTACTCCACGGTGCCAGTAATCCAATACATTTCAAAGCACTTCAGCTTACATCAAATAGGAATAATCACACAGCACGTTTAGTTGTGAACCAAAAGACTCCATTTAAAACACTGGAAACTTTAGACCACTTAAGTCAGTGAAGCAAGAATAACAGTAAAAAAAATAAAAAATCAAAACATATGAATCCCAAAAGGAAAACACCTCCTTAAGTATCTTATCTGACTAGACTAGAACTGGGTAGTCTGGCTTTGTCATACCCAGTGTTTGGAACATTAACTTTAAACCTGCGAAAAGCTACATGTTTGTTTGCCTCCATTCCCCAAATATGGCATTGGCTAATCTTCAGATGACAGAAAAAAGGGAAAAGCTAGCGAACTTGTTTGCATCAATTATTCCACAGAAAACAGGAAATGGAAGAGAGTGCTGGGTGAAGGTAGAAGAGATTTCTTGTATTTTCTGCCAGAGTCATGAAGGGTAGGAGAGCTTCCAGGGAGAAAGGTGACAGGTTAACAAATCATTTCCAGTAGTTCCTTGCCTCCTTTACCAACTTTACAGTACATAAAATTCCCTGTACTTTGTTGTAAACCTGAAAGGATGGAGCAAGCTAAGTGATTACACTGGAACTTCACTTCTGCCTTAACCACCCCTGCAATGCAGCCAAGTCAAAGTCCGGGCCAGAAACCTTGTAAAGAACTCACTGCCACTGATCACATTGTTTTTACAAAGCCATAGACCATGATAAGCAGATGATGAATTTATAATTAGGAAAAAGTTACCCCCAGGGCAAGAACACAAAGTATTTTAAGTAGGAGAAAATCCACGAGTTGCAACAGAAGCTCAGTTTTCAGAAACAAAATAGATAGGCTTTTGGGTGGGGATGGTGTAAACCTGTTTGTTTTGGGGGTACTTTTTCTTTTAATCAAGTTTCTAAGGGTTTGGGTTTGTTTTGTGGGTTTTTTTTTTTTTCAACTACTAAATTACCTTAAAAAATCCCAGATTAAAAAAAAGACTGAATTGCACAGCACATACATAAAAACACTTCCTAGCATTAATATTTGAGTTCAATATTTGAGTTCAATAGATTTTTGACATGTTTCACTAATTACTTTTGAGAGGAATGCACAAGGGAGTCCAGAAGTGGAATGAGTCTCAGCAGTTAGTTTTAAGTACATGTTACTACAAAAATTTACCAATAGAACATGATTTAAGTACTGCATGACTTAAATTAGATGAAAAACACATAAGAACAGGGAAGCAGCCTACACAACAAATGAAGTATTGCACTCCTTTGTAATTCCAAGCTCAAACTACTGAAGCTGCATTCCACAAACAAGATCCTTTCTTATTTCTTTCATTACAGAACTTTCTAAAGCCCTGAAATATGACTAAAATGGCCATAGGAGTAAACTATGAGTCCTTGATTTTAAAGATCAGCTGCTTGCAACTCTCTCCACTTGGAAGTCACACAATTACAACAGTAAAGCATCCTTTTAAAGTTATTACCCCAAGGTACATTAATCAGCTGTAAAGGATTTGCATTGGAAATGCTATGAAATTAAAATTCTCTTGAGACTCACAACACATCTGCAACACATGGTATGTTCATTTGGCACAGGAACATTTTTAATTCAAAGTGAGTGATATTCTTATTATGTTACTTACCCTTCCCTTCTCTAAGGTGTTCCTCCTTTGCTTTAAAACCATCGACTACTGCTTTTGAATCAGTCTCCAATACAACACCTACTTGTATTTCGGATTTAATTTTACCGTACTTGTTATTAAGCAGAGGATACCATTTTGGTGCCTACATAATTAAAAACAAAAATAAAACCCAAAAGCATTTAAAACCCCCAGGAAAATAATATAATATTGTTACAGAAAAATTAGACTTGCTCTAGCATTTCTACTTCATCACCTACAGGAATATACATTGTTTTTTATTTCCAAAAGTTTGGTCTGTTTTGAGTACACTATTATACTAAATGATTCTACAGAATGATTCCTGGAAGACTAGCTGAATACACTCTTTTAAGCCAATTTGTACAGTAAACAAGTTAGCAAGAAAAAATAGGCCATACAGAGAAAAAACTACAAGTTCTCAACTGAAAGTGCAGAGTAAGTTATATGGATCACAAATCCTTAAAAAGTGTGATGTCAAAATAAGGCATCAGGGTCCTGTTATGACCCATATCAGAGTTATGTTTTGATCAAGCACAACATAGAATTTTGGTTAATTAAATGTATATAAACAACTACATCATGTTTACCGTATGCTGTGTTAAGGGGCCAGAACTTCTGATCACCTAACACACCTTCCACAGAGGCCCATTAAAAAATTTTTGATGATGGAGACTCAATTCAATTGCTCAATATCAATTGCTTTGAAAAGTTTTTCTAGGTGATTAAATCCTGGAATTGCTTAGAAGTATTGTTTACAATTGCTTCTCAAATTCAGAAGTGCAAGATTAGTACAAAAGTATTTTCATTTGCCCATGTTTTTATAGTCAAGAAGACGTCTCTCCTCTAACAAAAAAAAAGAGAAGTAAATGATCAACTAAGAATCATACTCCAAAACAAGACTTGAAAGTTTTGCCTGTGCCTTAATTCAAATTTACTATCTGTAACTGTATCGTTGCCAAAATATAAGTTTTTAAAGCTTTATACCCCATAGCATACCTGTTTCTTTTCCTGCACAGCCCTTAAATCAAGTACAATATAGCCTATTTTCTCTTTAGCTGAAGACATATGATCCAATGCAAAACACTGAAGTTTGATAGGCGTACGCTGCAGCCTGAAAGGAACAACTCAATTGAAACCCACAGTGTAAAAGTGATCTCTGCAATTAGTTCACAAAAATAATTCATAAGTTTTGGGCATACCAGTGATACAAAAATGTATTTGTTATATAACTAGTTTTAACAGGTCAGAAACTGAGTTTATGTTGAACATCTAAAAATTCATTATTAAGTGGGAAAATGAACAAGCAGATTAATTTTGTAAGAGGAGTGTACTGGAGTCTCACAAAGCCTCAAGTACTATTAAGAAGATGTTAGCAACAAATAAATTCAATCTTGTCCATGTACAGGAAATAAGCACTGCACCTCACATGAAACTGGGATCTCACTTGTGAAGGGTATCTTAAAAATATGACTTATACAAAAGATTTTTGTGCAAAGCACCTAACAATACTTAGAGGTATAGATGAGGTATCTAGCATAAGGTACATTTAGGTGTTTTTCTCTCAAACATCAGAGATAAAATGGCCTTTTTAACTTCTTTGAAAATATGGAGGTAATATAATCTGTCAGACCAAACCACATGACAGTTATGGAAACCTTATTCCATTTCCCAGCTCGATTTGACACTTTCAAAAATATTTTCAGGCTTGAAGTTAAGTTAATTCTGTGCCAAAGTATACGTAAGAAAGCTTGAATCCAATGCTTGAACAATAGCATTATTAATTTGCTGTAAGCTCTTTGGTTTTCTTCAGTAATGTAAAATCATACCCCCTTTAGAATTTTCAAACATCATTTATCTTGCCACATACTACTTTTGTTTGTTGTGGCAACATTATGGTAGATCAGTGTACAGTTAAAATAAAGTTTCTGAAAAAAAAATTAATCAGATGACAGTAACACAAAAATTGTATTTCCACAGCTGTAAGGACAAGAAAATTAAATTCTATCTCCAAATTAGACTTAACTTTCTAATGTTACCTGTGCTGATGAAGTGCTTTCCTATCAAGTTCCCAAGCCAATTCCATAGCAAATTGTGGCTGACTGGTATGCTTTACAGGATCAGTAGCCAACTGTTCACCATCAAAGTTTGCTTCAACTATAAGCACATGCTTGGGTCGTTTTGGAAAATAGCGCCCTGTAAAAGAATGTAATTGCCACATGCCATCACAAAAAAAAAGAAGTGAAAGCTCAGATTTATGCTATAAATCAATTACATAAAAATACATTTCCTGTGTCACCCTACGTGTGCGTACTCTAAAACTATGTTCTTCATATTAGAAAAAAAAGTCTTCCCACTATGCAGAAGTAAGTCTGTTTCATGTTATGCTCTTCTTTCTATTTGCAAAGCATCCAGAAAGAGCAATACATTAAGTAACAAAGAGAGAAAGAAACTAGACAACTGGTATGATTTAGTTTTGATAAATCTATGATTGGGAATAGATCAAGTGAAGAGGTGAGAGACAAATTGAATGTTTTGCATCTACTGCAGATTTTGTCTCTGTCCCACATCAGAGCAGCAAAACACAATCTAATGAAAGCCATGAAAGATGTTTTTCTAACTACTTGTTGAAAAAAAATCACTACTACATTAGGAGAGTGCCTAAAGTTGTACAGGATTTTTCCTGGGTTCAGCATCATGCTGTATTCTGACTAATAATTTAAATGACAAAATGAAGTGAACACTTAAAATTTACATCTATCACAGTGTGGGGAGGGGGCTACATGCATGTCAGAGAACAGGTTCTTATTTTAAAGCTACCTTGGCAAATTATGTAAACAGACAAGGAGATAATAGGATTTACTTGACAAAGAAAAATCAGTCAGTCAAAAAACACCAACCAACCCAAAACAGAAAAAAACCCACCCAAACAAGCAAAAACCCCACACCCACACACTAATTACACCTCAGTAACTATAATCTGTAGAAATATAAGATGAAGAATGATTAGCTAGGTATGCAAGTCCACACTAAAAAACTCACTTACAGTAGATTGACAATAGGGGATAGAAAGATCAGAATAGTACTTTAAAAAGAAAAATAAGAGGCAGACACATGAAACGATCCTGATCGTCGTAACACATCATCTGGACTCCAGTGTTTTGGTCCAAAGCTTTCTTGAAGTGTGGCCCAGCTGAAACGCCTCCGCCGCCCGTAAGGAAGGGCTGGCGATGGTCCTGCCCGCAGCCAGAGGAGGAGAGAACCGACGCGATGCCGGGCTGCCTTTGCCCACCCACAGCCTCGATTGGGAGGGAGCGGTGGCAAACGAGTCTCTGCACCCACTGGGAAGGGCAGCGCCGCGGGGTGTGCAGGACAACGCAGGCTCGGCCAGTTTTGACACGCAAAAAGACACGTTTGGTTTTTTTTTCCTCCCCAGGAAAGGAAGGATGCCGTCATCATTCCTTCTAAATAACATTTTGGGCAAATACCTCCAGAAACAAACTGGGGGTAGTCTATCCTGGCTTTAAGATAAGTACCTCCACAGCTTTATTAATATAACCAGTTTATTACATACAGCTTCGCTCACTCCGCAGAGAAAACACATCCGGAGAGAGCGACCACTTACCATTTTCCGTCCAGGACGGAGACGACGACAAGCAGCCGGGAGGCCCCCAGCCCTCCCGCCCCCCCGTTTACCTTCCAGGATGGAGACGACGATCAGTAGCCGATCGGCGGCTCGGGAGACCATCTCCCCGCTCCGCCCGTGAGCTCCGGGGACCGGGAAGCGCAGCCGCTCCGGAGGCGGAGAGAAGGACGAAACGGGAGCCCCGCCGACCGGCCCTTCCGTCCTGCCGCCACTCGCCGCCCTTTTACCGCCTCCGAGCCTTTAAACGCCAACCGCCGATCCTCCGCACCACTTCCGCCTAGCAACGGCGGCCCCGCCTGCCGCACAGCGCGCCACTTCCGGCGCGGGACGCCGCGGCACCGCCCACCGGCACCACCCCCCCGCACCCCCATTGGCCCCGCCGTGCCGCTTTGGCCACGCCCCCTTCGCTGGCCACGCCCCGCTTCGCTGGCCACGCCCCGTCGCGTTGGCCACGCCCCGCCGGGCGCGGTCACGTGCTGCGGGTGCCGCTGGTTGAGGCGCGGGGCTGTTCGCGAGGCTGCGTGGCGTCATCTGTGCGTTTTCTGGGTCGGAAATGGGGTGTTTTAGGAAAGGCGGGAGGTGCTGCCGGGTCGCTGCTGTGCCAGCTCTGACCCAGCCCGTAACGGGTGCGCGGGGTCCCCTGACTTGTCCCGGGCAGTGCCGCGGCACGGGGGGTGTCAAACCCGGTTCGTGCGCGGCATCCACCCAAGGAAAAGTAGTCGAAAACCTCATATATAAATAAAAGTATAAGTATGGCATTGTAGTTTTCACAAGCACTTTGTGTTGCCGGTCCACACGTATCAGCTACTTTAAAGGCACCCTGTCTATCAAAACAGGGAAGTTGCACTGGTTTTTTTGCCACTGTGGTGAGTGTCAGGGCAGGACAATCTCCATCTAGTTCTAGTAAAATGCATCTTTGTCGTACTCAGATCATTTTTTCAGGTATTCTGTCTTCCGTATGAAGTAATAACCAGTTAAGCAATACTACCAGGAGTTGGTGTCCCCTGGCATCCCAAATTACATATATACCTTGACTGAGGCAAAAGAAACCATTTTTATGTTTACAATCTTTTGTTTAGTAGATAGGCTAGCAAAAAGTGCTGACATAAAATCCTTGTGTTTTAGTAGCACACATGTTCTGGAAAGATACCGAGTCACAATTTGCAAACATTGGGAGAGGGAGAACCCCTTTCCCTATGCAGGAGCTTATTCTGGTTCTGAAACACTGTTAAATGCAGTTTATTACTTCTGAGCTGAACCTGCCTGAGTTCAGTTATGGCTGGTGCTTTTTGTTGTGGCATCTTCTATTGGGTAACACTGCATTTGGCATGACAACTCCCTATGTTTACCGTCCGAGTTTTAAACTTCTATCCCTGTCAGCTTCTGCAAACCAAGTTGTAGGTACTTTTTGATGAAGACCTGGAGGCAGACCTCTGAAAAGTGAGTAATTTCGGTTAGGGAGGGAACATGATGACAGAAGATGAGAAAGATGAACAGTTCACCTGGAAGCTTTTTTAATTTGAAAACTGATTTATTTTGGGGTGATTCCTGGAAATAATGTCCTCTTCTGGCATCTTACATGAATTTATTCCATATCAGAGTGACGCAGTTTGCAACCAGAATAAAACTACTGTATTGGTAAATAAACATTAAAAAAATAAATTGTTTATTCTAGAAATTAAAGCCAGTAATTCTTTCTGGCTGAAAAAGCTAATTAAAAAATATCCCTCAGTGTGCTTCTCCTTTGTCTCACAACAGAAAGCTCTATTTCATCCCTTTTTGTTCCCTCCTATTTTTGGCCTTTCTTCAGTTCATATTTTCCCATATTTTGTCTCTCTAACCTTCCTAAACATGAGAAAAAAATTTCCACTTTATTCTTACCTTCTCAGCAGACTAATGCCCCAGAGTGGTATCTTCCTCTAGGGACAGTCTTCATAGTCAGCTTCTTTCCTTCTTAATTCATTTGCTTGTCCTGGTTTGAGCAACACAGAACTAATTTCTCTTCTAATGTTTGGGAAAACTGCACTGTTAGAATCTAGTGTCTGAATTTGTGAACATACTTACTTCATAGCCAGCTACGGTGTGTGGGTTTCAAGTGTTTTCGAGCTTGCCAGGTGCAGAGATGAGAAGGAGGGAGAGCCAGGCGCTTGACCCAAGCTGGATTTTTTCATACCATGAATGTCACATTCAATATAAATTAAAAAATTTGCTGTGAAGTGCTCTCTCTCCCTTGATGGCGGTGATCCTGAGAACTTCTTGCCCCTTGTGCCAGACCCCTGAGTCCTTCCCCACCTCCTGAAGTTGTAGCACTCGCAGTGTCCAACATTTACTGTCCACTGCTGGGAGTGCACAGCTTCCTACTGATAGAATTGGCTGAGTATAATCCTCGTGTATTTTATATTGGTATCGGGGTCAATACTGGTGCTTTAGTGTTATTAATGTTAATTATTTAGACTTATCCTATTAAATCTATTTATATTTCAACCCTTATGTTTCCTTTTTAGTCCCCAATTCCCCTTCTTGGGTGTGGAGGGATCATCGGGTGATAGAATAATTGTCTAAATGACAATAAATTGTTGTGGGTTTCTCAAACCATAACATGCTTTATTATGTACTGCCTAATTGAATAAAGACTGTTGTCATTTTTCTCATCAGTCTTTTTTGGAATAAATAATCTCAAGTCCCAGATTTAGCTCTGTTAATAGTGTTCTCTGTGATTTTATAATTTCTGTTGCCCTTCTCTGAACTCTTAATTAGCCCTCACCCTTCTTTTTTGAGTGTCTGTAGTTGAGCAGACTACCTCAGGGAAGGTAGCTTTAGTGTTTTCTACAACAGAATTACCGTGTTTTCCTGCATGTTCTCCACTTTCTTCTTGTGATGGAAGAAAAATCTCTTCTTGTAACTGTTCCTGGATTTGCTTTTTGCCCATTTAGTAAGCTGAACAGGTTCAGCACAGCGTCAGACAAATGCCAGAGCCAGCACAAAAGAATGAGAGCATGTGGCTAACAACGCTGGTTTATGGGTCTTTGTGTCTGCACATGGCAAAGCGTGTGGGATCTCCCCTTTTGCCAACAGCAAGCCATTAAATCAGGTCACCTGCTTCATGAAACTTTATCCTTAGACATTCTATCCCGGCCCTAGCCTGAATTTTATCTTTACGTTACAGGTATTAACTGTGCCAAGGGCTTCATCACCATTAACCTTTTCCAGTAAAGACTTTAATAAAAAAAAAAAAGGGGGAGTGGGGGGTGGGGAGGGAAAAAAGACATTAAGAAGACATTAGGACCTCCTTGGTTTTATCAGCTTCATTTGTTTTGCAGCACAGAAAGTCTTTCTCTAATCTTCCTGTCACCACCAAAGGCTGTTTTCTTAGTAGGCTTTCATAGCCTCGCCTAGTTGTATCTCATCTTGTGCATTTGCCTGCCCAAGTGTCAGGCTGCAAGGTGTGCCCGACTCTTATGCCAGTACCGGACAGCAGCAGTGAGCACACCTATGGGACGTGCATCCAGGTAGAGGAACATCTCTGCTTGGTGGCAAAGCTCCAGGAGGAGGTGAGGAGGCTGAGGAGTAACAGGGAGTGAGAGAAAGAGATAGACTACTGGAACCACACCCTGCCTTCCCTGGGACAGCCCTGTCAGGCTGACAGGACACATGATACGGGGGATTCCTTATCCTCTCTTCACCCAGCAGAACGTGATGACCTAAGGGATAGAGGGGAATGGGGACAAGTTCCTGCCCAGCGCAGCAGGCGCATCTCCTCCATGACTACCCCATCTTCCCAGGTGCCCTTGCATAATAGGTACAAGACTCTGCAAGGGGAACCAAACAATGATGAAGACAATGGTTCATGTAGGTCCGAGGTGTCACCAAGGTTAAGTTGGCCTACACCCTGCATCAAAACCACTTTCATAAAGAAAAAAAGGTGGGTCATTGTCACAGGAGACTCTCTTCTCAGGGCAACAGAAGGTCCAATATGCTGACCAGACCCACTTCTTAGAGAATTCTGCTGCCTCCCTGGGACCTCGGTTAGAGATATGATGAGGAAATTGCATACCCTGGTGTGGCCCTCAGATTATTATCCACTATTGCTTTTTCATGTAGGCAGTGATGAAGTTGCAATAGGAAGTCCACGAGCAATCAAAGGAGACTTCAGGGCCTTGAGATGACTGGTTAAGGGATCAGGAGCACAAGCAGTGTTCTCCTCTAGCCTTCCAGTTTTAGGGAATGATGAATAAAGAAATACGAAGAGCCAGCAGATCAATCCCTGGCTCAGAGACTGGTGTCACTGGCAAAAATTTTGGATTTTTGATCATGGGTCAGTCTACATGACACCAGGCCTGCTGGTGACAGATGGGGTACACCTGTCTCAAAGGGGAAAAGGATCTTTGTGCAGGAGTTAGCAGGGCTCATTGAAAGAGTTTTAAATTGGACTTGAAGGGGGAAAGGGATAAAACCAGGCTCGCTAGAGATAAGCCTGGGGGCAGCACACCAATGTTTGGGGGATGGTGTGGTAGCAAGATCCTTTGGTCTGCTCCATGATGTGCTGAATATGCTGGAGCACATTTGAAATGTCCTGGTACTAATGTGCGTAGCACCCTGGCCACCTCAGTGGAAGTAGGGGATGGGGATCCACATGGCAGCAAAGACACAAGGGTTGTTGAAGTGTTAGATACCATGGAAAAGCCTGAAAACTGTCACATAGGAATTAGGGCTTCTCCCCCCAAAGAAATGACAGGATCATCAGCCCAACTGAAGGGCATCTACACCAATGTACTCTGCATCAGCAACACACAGGAGATGTTGGAAGCCATTGTGTAGCTGGAAAATTATGTTGTAATTGCAATTATGGAAACATGGGGGGATGGCTCGCACTGGAGTTCTCCAATGGATGGCTATAAAACCTTCAGAAGGGATAGGCAAGGAAGGAGAGGCAGTGAGGTAGCCCCCTATGTTAGGGAGTGTTTTGAGTTGCTTGACGATGCTGATGACAACATCAAGTGTTTATGGGTATGAGTCAGAGGAAAGGCCAAGAAGGCAGATACCATGGTGGGAGTCTGTTATAGACCACCCAACCAGGATGGAGAGGCAGATGAAATATTCTGTAGGCAGCTCGAGAAGTCTCATGATCACTAGCCCTTGCTCTCATGGGGAACTTCAACTTGCCAGATGTCTGCTGGAAATACAATACAGTGGGAGGAAACAGTCTAGAGGTTCCCTGAGTGTGTTGAGGATAACTTCTTGACACAGTGAGTGAGACAACTAGGGAGGGCACCCTGCTGCGCCTATTGTTTGTGAACAGAGGACTTGTGGGTGATGAGAGGCCATTTCGGCACAGCGACCATGAAATGATAGTGTTTTTGATTCTCAGAGAAGTAAGGACGGGGCTTAGCAGAACTGCCACCTTGGACTTCCAGAGGGCAGACTTTGGCCTGTTTAGGAGCCTGGTTGACAGAGTCCCTTGTGAGACAGTCCTGAAGGGCAAAGGAGTCCAGGAAGGCTGGACATTCTTCAAGAAGGAAATCTTAAAGGTGTGGGAGCAGGCTCTCCTCATGTCATGAAAGATGAGCCAGAGAGGAAGAAGACCGACCTGGCTGAACAGAGATTTTGGCTGGAACTCAGGAAAAGAAAGAGAGTTTATGACCTTTGTGTCCTGGTTTGATAGTAAGTAGTAAGATAGTACCGTAAGTACTGTGGTCAGCGTTAGAGGCGCCCTGCCTCCAGCCAGGAGGAGGAG
>RSEF01000031.1:66363242-66388323 GCA_003993805.1 Himantopus leucocephalus
GAGGTCCCTTCCAACTCTGAAAATTCTGTGATTCTGTGATTGCCTTGTCTAATGCATTTGAGACCTATCTCAAGAAACTCTGGTGACATCATCTCCTGATTGGGAAGTCCCAGAGTCACAAATCTTAGGGGAATGCTCAATAAAAGTACCACTGCATGTTTAGCTGAATCCTACAGCCTTCCTGTGGTGTGCAAGATCTATTCACGGAAGCTTGGAGGGTTTGAGTAGCTCTTGAGTTGAAGTCATGGTTGCTGCCAGTGGGAGAAGGTCAGTGTGGGGGTTAGTGCGGCCTGTTGCCTGATAATGGGAAGATGTCTTTTCCAGCACACATCGCTGCTTTTCTGGTAATGACCAGCAAGGATGGCTCTCAGCTTTCAGTATCTGCCAGATCTTCCTGTGCCATGTGGGAGCTGAACAGTGGGCATATCTGAGCCAAGTGCAGCTATTGCACTGGCTGGAGTTTTATGGTAAAGGCATTTGTTATGTTCTCTTTCCCTTGTGCTGTGCCAGAAGCATAATCAGGGAATAAAGCTTGGTGTCACAGAAGAAGATTGCATATGCAGAGAAAAATTTTCATTTATATCAGGATGTGCTGTCTCAGGCAGAGCAGCCTGGTGCCCGGAGGCTTAACGTCCAAGGAATAGTGCTGTTGCTTTTGTTTTGCAGGTGAATTCTCTTCTTTGTATGCCAAATGTTCTCAAGGTATACTTGGAAAATGGACAGACGAAGGCTTTCAGATTTGAGACGAGCACTACTGTGAAGGTAACAATGCTTGGTTGTCTCTTTGCTCTCACCACCTGAATTCAATCCAGCAGCAAAGGTGCATGCAGTGGAAATTGCAGCATCCTTATTCTATTGTCGAGCTAGTGGGAACTGGAATGCCAGCTGATGCTGAGCATGCTGGATTTTCCATGCCATTCCTGCAGAGGAGGTGTTGCTTTGGCTCACCTCTGTTTTCTTCTTAGCAACAAGTTTTCACAGAACTTGCAGGACTTGGCTATGAGACAACTACAGCTTTGTGAAGTGTGATTGAAATTGGGCACAGGTTGGTGGGGGACTGGCAAATCAGCAGCTGTCCGTACAAACATTGCTTTCCTTGGAAACCACATGGCAGAATACAGAGGAGATTGTTTAATATAGCAGTGACAATGTGCATCCCTGAGAGGGAGAACAAGTCTCCTGCCTTGGGACCTGGACAGTGGAGTCCAGGTTTGGATATCGTGTGAATTCAGGAAGTGCAGTTGTGCCAGTTGTTACTTAAACTGCTTGTCCGTGTTCCAGCCTCATTTCTGCACTGGTGAAAATATTTCCCTATGAAGACATGAAAACTGATTAACCCCGTGAGATGGAAATGCAGTACTACCTCCCTAGGATCACTTGTACTTGGAGGCATTATAGACAAGTTACCATCATTTCCTTCAAAATACAAGGTGCTGCTCTCCAGAGCAATTAATGTAGCACTTTCCATAATTGCCATGTTTAAACACAGGCTTACAAACTTCAAGTGTAGCCTTATCTTTAGACTTGCTCAGTGTTTATGTTGGAGTTAATAAGATTTGCCTGTGCACAGTGATTGGAGGCCATAATTTCTTTAAAGGATATACGATGTCCTGCAGCAGTGCAGTTACTGTGGAAAAGATGCACAATGGACAGACATTCTGGAGTTACTAGGCTGGAAAGGGGAAAAACAAGCAGATTTTATTTATAATGCACTGAATACTTTCCTCAAAAGTAAATAGTTTATTGTCTAGTTTATCCAAACTTCACCAAACTGTTGTGGTCCCTCATGCAACTAAGTCTCTGCAAGTCCTGTGACTTGCAGGGCAAAGAAAAAGAAAATAATGAAATAAAACAAGGAGGTAGTAAGGAAAGGGGAGATGAGTTGTAAAGAGAGATTTGAATGCCCACCTGCAAGGGATTAACTTCTAAAAGATGGGTTAGCTACTCATGTTTGACGAGTTGCTCAGCTCTGACCTGGAACAAATTTTTCCGTACTGAAGTTGAGTGCAACCCTCACCAGCGTCCTCACAGAAACACTCAAATGGGTAAAATACTTCCCAAATTAGGTGTTTTCAAAAGCTCCTCTGCTGTTTGAGAGATCCTTGTGTAAAACTGAAATGGTTCAAACATTTATGCTTACCTTGAGAGGCTTGAGTGAGTCATAGGAGTGTCTTTCAATTTGTACTCAAACTTTATGTAATGTTTTTTGTTTGCCAGAAATAAACTAGTTATCTCCTTGACACTTAGTATTCCAACAGAATTCTCCATACAACTGAAACACTAGTTTCACTCAAATTTGGTAAGATTTTTACAATTATGCTCTCAAATTTTTGTTTATTGTTGGGTAGAAGTGTTTTTCACCAGTTCTTTCACCAGTTCAGACACTTTCTACAGAAAGTGTCATGGCATTCTAGGAAGCTAGAATGGTTAACAGCAAACATTTGGATCAAGGGTGACAGAAAGTGCTCAACACCACCAAACTAAAAACTTTCAGCATGAAGCAGCCCAGGATGTGTGACTCTAGGAAATGGATTTGATGCCTATTACACCTTGGAGTTTGCATCTTACTGCACTCTTATCACAGCAAGCTGCAGTTTCCTTACCTTGTCCTCCTGATCTACTGAAATGTGTTGTCCTTCTTTTATCTGTGCTTCCTGTGCTTCCCCTGCAGTTCCCTTGACTGACTGGGAACCAGCTGGTTGGCGTCAGTGCACATGGGTGGTTCTGACCACCATCCTGCCGAATGCCTGGCTGGCATATTGTTTAGTTGCCGAGACATCCAGCTGAGATAGCACACCAGCTAACTCCCAAGCTTGTGCTTGGTGTCCCAAAGATGTTCCCATCTCCTGTACCTCCACTTCTGATGAACTTTCAGGCTTCTTCTAACCTTGAGACCTCTGTGATTTGTCTAGGTCAATGTGTTCAGAAGCTGCCAGTGAAGAGGGAAAGGCAGCACATCACATAGGCACTGTTTTCCTGTGAAACAGCACTAAAAATTTCACTCTGTGTTGCAGCACCAGAGAATTTTGTCTGGCTACTTCCTTTTAGTGCTGTTCCCCATGGCTGCCAGCAGCAGGCTAGAATCATCTGCATCTATGCAATGTACTAGCAGTGGTCAGGAACTGCATCTAAATTCTGCGTGATCACCTATGTGCCTTCCCTTCCCAGGATATTGTTCTCACCTTGAAGGAGAAGCTCTCCATCCGGAACATCGCGCACTTTTCCCTTGCTCTGGAGGAACAGTACAACGTGGCAAAGATCCACCTGCTGCATGAGGAGGAGCTCATTGAGCAGGTGAGGAGAGCCCCTGGCATGCCCCGGCAGCCATGCTGGGGGTGGGGGGCACCTGCACCAATGAGTTGTGGCCAGCAAGGTGCAGAGAGAGCTCACCTCTGCAGTTGTCACAAGAGGGAGTCAGCTTGGCCCCCTGTGCAGAGGTTCTGTCCTCTTCTCTCTGCCTGTTGCATGTGTTACCACTGCATTAACCAGAGGCCCTGGAGAAATGGCACTTTCAGAAGTGTCTCACTTTTTAGAGAGGCCACAGAGCAATACCCATGGGCTGGTATTGCATGGACTGTGTAGAGCAATCGGGGATGAGCATGCTTGCTGTCACCTGTCAGATAGGCCCATCTACAGAGGACTATTTGAGATAGTCTTAAAATAGCTGCGTACCAAGCTATTTACAGTTCGCTAGGTAGTCAGAGAGTTAACCCAGACAGGTGCTGCTTTGATTAAATTCCAATCAAAAGTTTTTGTCCTGAAAACATGAGGTTAGCTCTGTTAGTAATTCTGTTGCTCTGCTAGTAATTCTGGACAAATCTAATTTGTGAGAATGTGCCTACTTGGGAGTGTCATCTCCATGCTGTTGACTTTGTTGATTGGTGATCCACTGTGATACTGAGAAGTTCAGTAGCTAACACTGTCCAGTCACTGAGCACATATTCCTGAGAATTTTGGCTTTGTTTCAGTTGGTGAGCCTGTATGGGATTTGCTTGGAATAAAATATGCTAATGTATAACACAGGGGTTTTAACATTGTATTGACATTATGATGATGATCCAAGTGTCTGTTTAGGGCTGCTGTATCTTATGACTGAACTTAAAAGCAGAGAAGCTTGCCCCTTCCTCTGTCATTATCGTGTGGCCTTGAAGCCTCTGTCCTGGTTATACTGCAAGTATATGAGATAAATGGATATTTAATGAAGTTTTGCCATCAAAGGCCTTCCAAGCCACCACAGGAAGAAGCAAAAACCAGAAAAAGAATCGAAGATAACATTACAAACACTAGCAATGTCTCCTTCTATTTGCTAAGGAAAATGGCTAATCTGCAGCCATCTCACTTGCCAGTAGCTTTAAATAATTTCTGTGAGTTCATACAAGCCAGAAGCTTACTATGCATTTATGAAGGGAGGGACTACAGCCGTAGTTGTCGCATGATGCTGTTTGTCTGTTGCAGGTGGTCCAAAAAAGAGAATCTCACGACTACCGGTGCCTCTTCAGAGTTTGCTTTGTCCCAAAGGATCCCTTAGACCTCCTGCAGGAAGACCCAGTTGCCTTCGAATATCTCTACCTGCAGGTGAAACCAAGGCATTCCATGCTTCAGGATCTCTTCTCACCCAATTCTCCTTTCTGCTTTAAACCAAAGCATACTTCAGGCCAGTTCAGTTATGTGAATGTGAAATGCAGAGCACTTAAGAACAGAGCATCTGGATTCAACTTGCCGTAAATTCTTGAATCAACTTATATACTTGGCTTTTTAACAGAAGGAGATTGAAATGAGCTGGATGGCTCCCTTTATTTGATGCACAGTAGTCATATAAGAGGTCTTATCCTGACTTCTTCTTGAGCTCCCATCATCATGCTAACTCAGCTCTGTCTGTTCCAGAGCTGCAGCGATGTTCTTCAGGAAAGATTTGCCGTGGAAATGAAATGCAGTGTGGCATTACGTCTGGCTGCTCTGCACATACAAGAGAGGATCTATGCTTGTGCTCAGCCACAGAAAGTATCCCTGAAATACATTGAGTAAGTTCTCAAATTTCTGTGTTATGTTGTGACTAAGCCTGGCAAAAGAAGGAGCCAACTAAAAGTGGCATCAGCTGTGTGTTTGCCTAGTGTTTAGCTCTGGATAAAGGAACGTATGTGACCCAAAGAGACTGCAGTCTCTTAGTTGTGCCAGTCATCTTAGGGCAAGGTGGCTTCACAAGCCTCCCTGTCTTTAACCTGGGCATGTCCCTAAGCAGAGGGACGTTCTGATCGTTAGCTAAGGCAGGGACATGAAATGGCAAATCTCGCACATCATTATGGTTACCCAGGCTGCTCCTGCCAGTATACTAAGATTTGCTTGCTGTAGTTGAGAGATAATCATCAATGTTGCACAGCCAGTACTTCGCATTTCTTCATCCACCAGAACTATATCAAAAATATCTAAATTATAAGTGATAGGTCCTGTGAAGTAATGGGATCTGGAAAAAAAATACCGAAAAATGCTTTCACAAGCAGCAGGTGTGCTGTGCTGCATGTCAGTGCTGTTACACCACACTTGCCCTAAAGAACAACCCTCCTTTAAGAACTTGTGTGTGGGCCAATCATTAAATAACAGACATTTGTGTGGTAACTGCACCATTGAGCCTCCACCAGCCCATGCAAGCACTGCTGATTCCTTGCATACAGCCAGACATACCAAATCATGTGCAGTTAGTGGAGAGTGAGAAGCAACTGCAGACAACTGCAGCGGTTTTAGTTCCTGGATATTTAATGCTTGAGGTGAATAAACTCTTCAGCAGAACAGATGGCCCACATTTTTGGGTCCAGGGAAATGGAGATGTTAAAATGTAATAATCTTGTAACCAAAGTAAAGTGAATGTAAAGACAGAATCTTCATCCTCTGGGTGCCAAGGACAGATTGGAACCATTATGCTGACTAAGCTTGTAGATTGTCTCCTGTATAACCATGTAAAAACAGGCATTCTGTATGGAAGTGCGTGTTCCTCCAACCCCATCTCCTGACCCAGTATCAGATGCACATAGAAGTGAATTCAAGTGAGGCAGTCATGTTGCATGAGCCATTCGAACATGTTACAGCACCGTGAAGCTCAGTGCAGCTTGGACTGGCATGGTGTCTTTGCCCTTCTCTGCTTCTGGCCCTTCTGCACATTCCTGTGTTGCTGGGGGACAGCACAGCTGGGACCCCCTTTGCTCCCTTCCCATCTTTCTGGCAGGAGGGACTGGGGAATTGAAAACTTCATCTCACCAACTTTGCTTCGAAACATGAGAGGGAAGGATATCAAGAAAGCCATCAGCTACCACATGAAGCGGAACCAGGTGCTACTGGACCCTCGGCAGAAGGTAGTGTGTGTCCCCTGGGTTTAAGGTGCCTCCCAGGATGGTGGCAGCATCTCTCAGCGCCAAAAAGGCAATGTCTTTCCTCTGTGGGTCTCCTCTCTATGGAACCACTTGGGGCTTTTCTCCTATCTTTTCCTCTTGTAACTCCCCTTGCTGCACACGCACCCTAATTTCCCTGCATAGTGTGTTCTGTTGTGTTGCAGATTGCTTGTGGCGTTGCCAGAATGCAAATATGGTAATGTGGGATGGTCCTGTACAGATCTATTGGCTACGCAGACCAAGCTAGATGTGCTGGTCAAATACTAAGTCCTGTATGAAAACATCTTCTAGCCTACAGGCTACCTGTCAAACCTTACTCATTTGTGATGTTTCTAAACAGTATTTCTTCTCTTGCAAAATGAAGCATATGCTTGCAGCAGTCCAAGTGCGCCTGAGCTACCTCCAAATACTGGGAGACCTGAAGATGTACAATGGGAAGATCTTTAATGCCACCCTGATGGTACGAGTGCTGTTTATTTATGTAATTGGGTTTTGGCATACTGTCTTATTGCCTTGCTTTGTGCATCTCTTATGGCAGTGTACGTGGACGATAACTGCAAAGATAGGGCGCAAGAAGCATAGGGCACAAGAAGCAGTTTTAACCCTTTTTCTTCCCCAGTGGGAAAGATCATGTCTTAACTAAAGCAAACCCTATGTAAATCAGAAAAGTTTAAATAATCTTCTAAACTGATTGTTAATGTGAGATTAGCAACCTCTTACTGAGTCTCCTTCCCTGTCTTTGCTTTGGTGCTCGTAGAAAATGTAACATTAGCTCTGGTGATGCTGTTTCAACCAGCTCGGGTCATACCACTTTTCCCTGTCCTGGGATATCACGATAAATATTGGTATGGGGCTCTGCTAGG
Source organism: Himantopus leucocephalus (assembly GCA_003993805.1). NCBI lineage: Eukaryota > Metazoa > Chordata > Aves > Charadriiformes > Recurvirostridae > Himantopus > Himantopus leucocephalus. The sequence continues at coordinate 66,370,486 of RSEF01000031.1, forward strand.
GTAAGTCAGCATAGTTCCATTGAAGTGAATAACATACCAGCCTAACCAGGCATATTTTTTTCTAACAAAGCTGTGACTCCTGCTCTTCAAATGAGCTCTGTCTAGATTTTCTGTGTCATAAAGTACTTAAGAGGTCTGTGGCGGGGGTGTGTGTGTGTTTCACAAACTCTTGAAAAGATACTGGCCACGCTTAAACCTTACTGTAAAAAAGAACACTGCTGTTTTCACAAGAGGTTTCTTGGGTTGGTTTTTTTTTTGCCTGTCCCCACTTGGATCTGTACTGAACTGTGCACCACAAGCTGTCTTGTACAGAGAGCTGAGCAGTGTAGGTAGGTCTGAACCAGAGGAGGACCTTACTGGTGGGTTGCAGTAATGCCTAGGTTTACACTTGTGTGAAAATTGAAATGTTTCTACCAAATTATATGGGCTTTTTTTTTTTTAAGTGTCTGATCCTAACAGAAAGTGTTGACACTTCTTTCAAAACCAAAAATGCCTTCCTGAAGTTTCTAGCCAGCTCCAATAGGTCTCTCTATGTCCATCTGGCGCAGCCTGCCAGGTGACACTTCTGATAGCAACCTGCTGCTGGCCAGCTCTTTGGATCTGCTAGATGGCTGGTGCATCTCTGGGGCCACCTGCCTTGGGGGCACGGGGAAACTGGTGGTCCCCAAGCCAGAGAAGAGAACAGCCTGGAGCAGGTGACCTGAAAGCCTGTAAGTAATGAGGGGCTCCCTTTGCAGCTGCTTGCAGCCCAGTTGTAGAGTCCAGTGTTAAAAGATACTACACAGGATTGGGTGGCTGAGGAGTCCCTGCCCAGCACAGGTGAGTTGGTTCCTGCTCAGATTTTGGCTACAAATTTAACCTCTCCCCCTACAGCTACAGGACAGAGAATCGTACGTTGCCTTGCTGGTGGGTGCCAAGTATGGGGTGAGCCAGATTATCAATAATAAGCTCAACATCATAACAAGTCTGGCAGAGTTTGCAAACATCAGCAGGGTGGAGCTTACAGAGGAGTCTGAAAAAGTGAGCATGGTGAAAATCTACCTGCAGGATCTGAAGGTAAGCGGTGCTTTCATGATGGCCAGCATGTGGCTGTGTCAGGGCCACAGAACAACGGGGGAGTCATTCACACCATCTATTGTTTTCAAAATCTGTCATTTAGCTGATGGTGTCATCAGTAGAAAAGGCTTAGAACAGACTCAAAAGGGAAAGCTCGTAGGAAAAATATAAAATGACTGAAGAAAAGTGATTCTTCCTGCTGTCATCCATCAGTGAGACATATCAAAGAAACAAAATATGAGAAAAACCATTTCTCTACTTTCTGTGTGCCTCATGCACAAACTCTAGAGTGCTCTACAGTTATGGCAGTATGGGACAGAGGGAATGTCTTTTCAGTGTGCAGCATGTTCCTGCAGATTGTGGTACAAGCAATATTTGTCTATTCTAACATTTTTTACTGTTTTCTCCTCCTACACCCGCAAAAAAAGCTGCTGACTCTGCTGCTGGAATCAAACAATGCAAAAGATCTTGTCTGCCTCATCACTGGCTATTACAGACTGTTTGTGGATGCAAATGTCTCCATATTTACCTGGGGAGAGAAAAAACAGCAACTGCACCGTGTCTCAGCCGAAGAAGGTTTAAAAAAAATAGCCATTTTTTTACCAAAGGATGGGGAGACAGTGGATGGTGGATCCTCCAGCATTAGAGGTGTTATTCCTTCCTTGGAATAGCATCATGCTAGAACAGTGGCCCAGGGGTCTGCAGTGGCATCTGCAAATTATTCAGACTGTCAGCCTTGGTGCAGGCAGTGCTAGGTTTCCATCAACCCCAGAAGTGTTGGGCAGGGGAAGAGCAGCAGTAACTGTCAGCTTTTCCCCAGAAGTGAAGGCTGAGTGCCTGTCATTGAAATGGCAAACCTGTCAGTGAGCACTTATGCTCTTTTACCAACCAGAACAACTTGCCCTCTGCCAGCATACCTTGGCCAGGAGGGAGAGGATTTGTTTGCCATGTTGTTCTATCCCTCATCAGGATAACTCCTGCCTCACAGGGGTTGGAGACTGAGGCTTTAGGCAACGAGTTAGCTGGTGGCTATTCTGCAGCTCGCTCTGGTACTGCTCTGCAGTAAAAGCAGGCAGGAGCGACCAAGCCTCCACTGACAGGTTATGGCCCTGCAGGTCAGATTGCATCTTCACCTTGTTTACTGATGAGCAAGTGAGGGCAGAGCTCTCCGGGCTTTGAGTACCTGCTGTGCAGGCAAATTCATAAACCTCGTCTGGCTGTTCCTCCTTGCCATTGCAGAGGACAGGCTGATAGATGTGTTTAAATCCCAGGGTACGAATCTCGAACCTGCAGTGACTCTGAAGACTCCTGGGAGCTGGAATACTCCTCAGAGTATTGCTTGGACACTCCTACAGCATACAGCAGTGCCCATGCTGTGTGCAATGAGGAAGAGCTGGGAGAGCTCCCCAACCTGGAAAAGGACAGCACAAAGCCCCAAGCTGGAGGGAGTGACCAGTGCAATGGGGGTGACAATGCAACAGACAGCACATCTGAGGCTTCAGATTCAGCCAACACCGAGAGCCGAGGGTTTAAGACAAGTGGCTCCAGTGACTCTATGGATGCACTGGAGGAAGATGAGTTGGAAGTGTGCTCTTCCTCCAGGCCAGAGTTCTTCCACTTCTACACACCAACAGTGCAGGAGATGAGCAGCTCAGACAAGAGCTTCTTCCCCATTCATGCTGCAGGAGGCTCCAACGGGGCAGAAACCAGAGACTACTTCTGTTTCTTGCAGGTACCATGTGCAGAGGAGCCTGGGTGTGAAGATAGCCCCTCTGAGCGGAGAGGGGAGGACATTGCTCTGTCTGTGCTGGAGACCAAGCTGTCTGAGACAAACACCATGGGCTATTACAGCCTATGCAGCATATCCCCTGCAGGCAGTGTGGAGAGGAACAACATCAGCTGCAGCTCTCAAAGAAGCCCTTGGAAAGATGGGTCTGCCCAGGAAGAGGCACCACATGGAGCAGAGCAGACGGCAGAAGCAAGTGACCTCATTTTGGAGCCACCCCCAGGCTTTGGTGACACCAGCTCTGAAGAGGAGTTCTATGATGCTGCAGACAGGCTCAGCCCTCTGGATGCCCTGGCAGGTAAACCCTCACCCACTCACTGCAGGTCACCTTCCTTCCACCCCCTGGCCTAGGATGTTGCCTGTTTCCCCTGTCAGTCTTCCTGGAGGGATCATCTTTCAGCTTTTCGTAGGTTTCCCAAGATTTTTGAAGGACCTTTGAACACCCATTCTTCATAAGCCACTCTTCAGCAGAAATACAGTGGATGTGCACACAGGAGTCAGAGCTTCAACTTTGCAGGGAGATTTGTCATCACATTCAAGCATTGGATACCAGAAAAAGTCAGTTTTCAAATTAGTTTGGCATTCTGGAAAGTCCCCATGTTTCTGCAGGAATTCCAGAACGCTGATGTATGGCTCTCCCTGATCCTGAAGCCAACATGCTTCATAAGTAAGTTCTGTGCATCCTGCTATGTAGGCTGAATTTTTGGTGATGAGAAGAATGATGAGTCCCAGCAACAGAACAGAGGAAAGACATATGTCCTTGCACTGACAAGGAGCTTTATGGCAAATATTCCCACTGTCAGGCAGTACCTTTGCTCTGCTATCTTCCTTCAAGCTGAGGAGAGCTAGAAGCTGTAAAACATTATTGTTCCATGCACCTCCAAGATCAAAAATAATTTTTGGGTTGGGGAGTGTTATGTAACTGGGTGAAGGAGCCCTGTGGCTGAGCAGCTCCCTGGTAGCTCTGTTTTCTCAGAAAGGAGAGGATTCTTGTTTCTGAAATAATCAGCTCTTTTAACACTAACTGAAATTCTTAGGAATTTGTTTTGTGGAGTTGGAACAATTTTGGCTTTTGCGTCCATGCACAGGAACAATACCACATTCAGGCACAAAATTGTAACCTCTGGAAATTTGTATCATCTAAATATCCAGGCTGGGAATTTTTGACAATGTTTCTATTCAATGTTAATAAATCTACAGTTGTAGGCAGTGTGCTCTGCAGCTGCTGCTAATATCACCAAATTTAACTTGAGAATTATAGCTGTACCTGCAGTCAGATCAAGTGACTCCAGTAAATAAGGGGAAAGCGTACCCAGTGCTCTTCATCACTAACCGTGGACTTCAGTCTTTGTAGCCACAGGCCCAGATTCTTTATTTTTCTTGACACAGCCGATTCCAAGTAGGTGCTTGATCATAACATGAGAGACAGTTTCCTTTGGCACTTGGGAGCCAAGCTTTGCTGCCAAATATTTATGTCGGCAGTTGGAGGACCTGTGTTAAGAGCGTTTTGGCTTGCTGCATAGATGTTCTGCTGCCTGGGGCTATTTCCTGACTTGCATGTTTTTTTTCTTGCCAGCAGGCTACAATATGATGTCCCAGGAGGGTACAGAAAACTCCTCCTGCATCCTAAAGAAACCAAGGTGTTACAGCTTGGGGGAAAACCTGATGACAAGGCAGGCAGCAAGGGAGAAACACAGAAAGGAGAAGGAGCTCACATATGCCAAGAGTCTGAGGAAGAGGAGGTCTTTCCTGAAAACTGATTACACCTCACAGGTCACTTTCCCCTTGGCTTTGCCAGGCTCTCTGCAGAGCCGCTGCTCTTGGCCACCACCCCAACCTCAGCACCCCACTCCACCCTCCTCAGGGAACATCAAGAAGGATACAGAGCTGGGACTTCCTGCTGCCACCCAGGCCCAGAGAGACACTGCTAGTGTAAACCCACCCTCTGACCTGATGGAAATGGAGCCTGACACCATGGAAACAAAATCAGTGACTGACTCCATGGTTTCTTCCATCTCAGCTGTTCGTCTGCAGGGTGACCAGCACAGGGAGGAGAGTGTGGGCATAGCCATACACATGGACGCTGGCCTCCAACCTGCACATGCTGTACATCCACCTTTCCTGTCCCTGGAGGAAGCTGTGCTCCTTCCTGGGGGACAAAGCAGAGCTGCCCAGGAAAGTTCCTCCATGAAGACAAATACTGGGTGGCCAAGTGAGGAGAGCTGTGTGGCCACTGGAGGCTCGCTGGCCCAAGTGGCAGTGGGGGAGGTGGGTGAGGCAATGGCAGCCCAGCACAAAGCTGGCAATGTACCCCCATTCCTGGACCAAGAGGTGACCTGCCCTGCTAATGAACACACAATGCTGCCATCAGCGCATGGCCCCAGTGTGGGCTCCCCCCATGAGGTGGCCCAGGACAAGGAACTGCTCGCCACTGCTGGGAGGCAAGCAGTGTGTGAGGACCCTGTCCCAGCTCCCTGTGAAGAAAGAAAAGCTAATCGTGACAGCTGTGCTGAAAAGAGCAGTGACTCTGCCTTGTCACAGGCAAAAGACAGACAAGTGATAAACAAGGAGGCCCTACAGAAAGTGCAAAATAAAAATCATGTTGGTTTTCCAGATGCAACCCAGCTCTTAACAGATTGCAGCAGCACTTCAGGGGTTATAACTCGCCTCTGCTGGCTCTCATTTGGGATGAGGACAGACCTCACATCACCCAGCCCATCTCAGGAACGGGCAGATGTCCCCCTAGAGCTTTTGGCCTCTCAGAAGACCAGTGGGTGCCTGGAGGCTGATGCTGTCAGAAGGGAGATGCAGACATCCCCAGCTGGATCACACTTTGAGAAAGAGGTGACAAGCAGCCTGGTGCTGGATAAAGGAGAGCCCAGAAAAGATGGAGGAAATGTGTCTCACAAACAGCCATGGCCTGTTCAGACTCCTCTTCCCAGAGAACAGGCTACTGAGGTGAGGAGGGATGGTCCTCTGACCCTAGGACTTTCCATCCCAGTTCCCTTGGGCCCATTGGGAAAACGAGCAGGAGACCATGGGGCTTCAAAACACTCCTTCCTGTGCTTTAACCACAAGAAGGATGAGCAAACCCCTTCTGACTCCATCATGACCAGGTCCTTGGGTTTTTCCACAATGAAGAAATCTCCATCACAGCTTGGGATGGACAAGTGCAGCTGTCGGCTGTCCTATATCAGCTGCTTCCACAGGCCTTCTGACAAGGGGGAATGTGAAACCACCATCCCCATGTGTAGCACATTTCTAGGGCCCCTCACCACCCCACCATCCAGCAGCCACAGTCTTCCTGGGGCCCCTGTGGGCAGTTACCCAGTCTCCATTGCTAGGGACGTGGCACGGTGGGGCCCTCATGTCCGAGCCCTCAGCCAGCTGAAGGACCAAGCACGGATGAGCCCTGCAGATTTCCCCTGTTTCCTAGCCTACACCACAGAGCTTCAGGAGGTTGTGGGGAGGTTCTCTGGGAACCAAGCAACCCACCTGCAAGATCAATGTGCAGAGCAGGGTGCTGAGAGCAAGGATGCCCTTGGCTTAGCCTCCCGGGACCTGCTGTCCAGTTGCCAGGAGCTCCTGAAAACAGAGCAGCCCCTCAAAGAGCTGCAGGGTGTGCTGAGGATTACATTTGACCACCTGGTTGAGCTGGCAGTGGCCTGCTTCCAGGTGACGCACTGCCAGCTGTGCAGGCAAAGGCAGCAGGAGCTTGGGGCTGCACTCATGGACGTGGTGGGCACCTACCACCAGCTTGTGCAGGCTGTTCAGCAGCAGCTTCGCAGGCAAGGCTGCCCAGATCTGGGTGCCAAGCTCCTCGCCCGCCAACACACAGCCCTTACAGCTGCCATGTTTTGTCTCCTGCAGCAGTTCAGGGTACCCCCGTTATTGTGACAAGGCTGTTTGGTGGCACATGGGTACGCTGGGTGGGGAACAGCCCAGCCATGTTCCCTGTGTCCACTACCAGGCTCTTCTTTTCCCACAGGATGTTTAGCCCCACAGCTTGACAATGGTCATGGAAGGATGTGTCCATGCGTGTCAGCCTAGCGCCACCAAGAGCCACCCTGTCCAGGGGGTGGTCGTGGGGCAGGGCATACTGCCCTCCAGTCTAGCTTTGTGTAATTCTGTGTACGCAGTCCATATGTAATATGCAAACTCGCAGAGTACTTCAGTGACTTATGTAGCTTGCCTGAGGCTTGTCCATCACCTCCCAAAGGCCTTGAAGTTGGTTCCTGTGAGGGGTTGTCTTAGCCTTCTTCTGTCCACTGTGGAGAAAGACAGGTGCATTTTGGTCTGTCTTTCCTTCCCCTCCTTACTCTTCAGGCAGGCTCTGAACTAGAGTGATGTCAAATCCCACCCTGGCCCGACATGAAGGAACCCAAGCTGCTTTGTCCACCTTCTGTAGCTGAGGATGTGTCAGGACTTGGAAACCTCTTTGGGAACAAAGCTATGCTATATTTAACTGCTTTTCCTTGCAAGGGCTGAAGAGAGGGTTGTCCCAGGTGAGGGAGGCAACACCATATCCTGCTCTTCTGATACAGTTTCTGCATGTCAGCCAGCTCTTCTATTTCCGTTTGCTGATGCTTGAGAAAGTCCCTGATTAACTCCCCATGCTACTTACGGATCTGTACCTTCCAGAATGAACGAGTAAGCCCTGAGACTGAAATGCCACCTTCACAGAGGTGGAGATGACCCATTACGCTGGCCTCCCTAGGACAGAGCAAGCCACTTTTCACAACCTCATCAGTAGCTCTTCCGTCATGTGCAGTATATCCCTAGCTAGGTATGAGCTGTTTGCCCTTAAAGGTCGTCTAGCTGTGCATCCCCAGTGTATCAGCATGCTAGTGCTGGAGGCATGACCTCAGCACCCTCTGATGAAGTGGGCAGAGGCAGGTCCCCAATTGCTGGTGTCTAACCAAGGGGCTTGTTTGGGAGCGGCTGGCTTTCTCTGAGGGATACCTGCAGCAGGAGTGCTGCGTGACAAGCTGTTGCTGCAGCAGGTCTGTTGCTGAAGCTGAGTGTGCTCAGAATGGAGGCATCTGCTCCAGGCAGTGGAGGAGCATGGGCAGGCCGCAAGAGGTGGCCATCTCTGCCATATGTCCCCAAGCACTAGGGTAGTGTGGGGACAGGAGTGTCACGTGGCTCTGTAACATCTGAGGGAGGCCACCACCACTTTATGCTCATTAATGCTTCCAGAGGGAATATGGCAAGCCCTTGCAGCTGAACCCTGCTGTGGAAAAGGACAGCAGCTGGTGCAGAAGGGAGCCCTGCAGCACCCCTAATCAAGCTTCCTAACCAGGCAGACTCTAACAGCCAGGCAAGCACCCACCCACAGGAATTCTGCAACCTTTAGTAGCCCTATAGCAAGTCCCCTACAGCTGCTACTCTCACTGTGCCTGCAGGCAGCAAGCTAGCTAACCAAGGGCAGTCTGCTTTCTTGGCCACACAGGGACAGGGTGGCCAAAGTATCTTCAGCCACTGGGGAGGGTAGCACTGCCAGGTGGTTTGGGTTAGCATATACTGCTGCCTAGCAAACTCGGGCTAAATTACAAAGTTTAAGTCTCTTACACTGAAGCCCAAATGCAGACCTCTAACTATGTACCCACAGCTGATGAGCAAGGGGATGTGAAAAGTATGAACTGGAAGAGTCCATGGGACACCAAAAAAGCCCATAGGGCACAGCACAGTAACAGGCACCAGCAAACACAAATTCAGCCTACATGGGGTGTCCACCAACACCTTCTGCTGCTGCAGGCCCTACTGACACCGTATCATGGGCACTGAATTCCAGGTGTTGGAAGAGGGTCTTGATGTGAAGGAGAAATGAAAACATGTAAGCATATGAGATAGTAGTTTACCACAGAAGACCTTCGCCCTTCCACTGGTGGTTAGACATAGTCATTGATCATTAGAGTTTTTTTTTTTCTAGCAACAATGGCTGAGGTAACGTATCGACTTAGATGTATCAAAAATGCTTTCTGCTGTGGCCATGAAATACATCACTGCTTTTTATGCAGGGCAGTCAAATCCCAGGTATTTTTCCAGGAGGAATATCAGTGAACTTCACACGTCAGCATGTCATAACGTACCACGCATGCATCAGTAACTGTAAGGATGCAATGGGAGTTTAAGAGTAAACATTTTATTTTAGATTAGATGCACAGGATTAGCTATAGGCTTCAACAATTCAACAAGTCTTCAATTCAACTGGTTTAATGTTGTTAGGACATGGCACACCTGGGAACTGTTTTCTCCACTGGGGAATCACTTCCCATCTTGTGTTCGCCAATTGGACCAGCGCTGTCATTTTCCATGGGAAGGAATTTTCCCCACCAGTGCGTTTTTTAATTCTAACTTCTCCTTACCGTTTAATCAAGCTGAACTACCTTAAAGGTCTCTTCCCGGTCCCAGAAAAAGAGTGTAGGTGCAAAAGTCAGAAACACTCTAACAAGCATCTGCAAAGCAGCAAAACTGAATTCCTGTCAGTTTTTACTTGATCCCAGGGCTCCATTGGCTTTGTTTTCTCTTCAAGGGGAAAAGACATTTCCAGCATTGTACTGTTGAGGTAGAATGTGTCACTCTCGGCATGATCCTTAAAGATTTAAGCAGAGCTGTCTTCTCTATGCACGTTCATGCTGGTGCCTCTGCTTAAAATTTGCAGTTTGCCTCTCTTGTCTGCACAGCTCCTTAACATCACAAAATAAAGACTTTTCTTGTGCATTGTCATGCTGAGGTATTTCCACTTATTTCACTGCATCTGGTAGCACATAGCCTTTTCCAGAAGACACTCCAGCTTTCAAGGCTGCTGGCCAGCTTTGGGTCTCATAGTAAGTTGATAAGACATCAAAGACTGTCAGGAACAGAGAGATGTACCGTGCTGTGATACCACTATCAATAGCAAGCTCTATAATGCATGCCCCACTGGCTGCAAAACATCAGGAAATTATAATATTTGATGCCCAGAGGTTAGCATGGGGTTTGCATTTCCTCTCATTTAAAATCTGATGAGCGAGTGTTTCAGGCAGCTCATCTAGGAGCAGATGACTATTTTGAAGGTGACTTTGGGGAGCTCTCACTAGGAAAAGCAGAGGCCGTATCAACTAAACCAGGGTGGCCCAGTCACCATTTTGACTAACCTTGTACTGCCTGTTTGTGCTGCTGATGACAGTACACCCATGGTGAGTCATACCTACTGTGCTTCCACCATTGCTTCTCAGATGCTGTGTTTTCACATCAGGACTCCCTTGGAACACACAGTGGTCTCTAGCGGCTAGGCTTGGTGCTCTGCAGAGCCCTCCACCACCTCCTCTGCCTTGTGCTGACAGAGATGACAACAGAGTCCTCGTGCCAGAGGTAAGAACTTAGTAGAGCTGGCCTAGGACATGAGCCACTCCATAGTCCCTAGCAGAGAGGTGTTCACATTACAAAGCCCCACCGTGGTGTTCTGAGCCTTGCCTTGATTGAGCCTGACAACTTCTGTCTTTCTCCCTTGCCTGGGACCTTGTGTGACTTGTAGCAATAGCAGCCTCCTCACATCTCCCCACACCAGCTGTTCCCTACTTTGTGCAAAGTAAGTCCTGTTCCTCTGAGAACAGGCGGATGCAGAGAAGCACAGAAGATCTTAAAGTGAGGGCAGCAGGGGTAAAACCTAGTAACAGAAACCGCTGCTCCCAGTGTTTTCCCCGTTACTCAGCACTAGGCCTCCAGTTTGCAAACTCTGCTGCTCCATAGCTGGCCCCTCTCCTCCAGCCCAGGCAAGTAACAGCTCAGCCTCTCACCTTGATTAATTGCCAGAGTCTCCGAGTGGTAGTTCTTGGTGTTAACGGTTTTCACCATGTACTCGCGAATGGGGAGGCGAGCTGTTTGCAAGGACTGCTCTTGTGCCCTTTGCAGAGTCAGGTTCTGCAAGGGAAACAAGAACACGGTGCACAAACTTGCAGGCGCATAGCATGCAACATCATTTTGCATACAAGCTCCAAAGCCAAAAACTGTCCTGGGGCTCATTTCACCCAGACTGTTGTAGTCTCTCTCAGCCTGGTGCTGGATTCAGGCAGAAACCTGAGGAAAAACGGATGGTGGCACAATAGCGATGTCTCAAATTGAGGCAGCAGCAGCACTGGGTGCTACCAATGGGACATCTCTGCTCTCAGGAGAGAATGGGGCAGACAGCACCTTCAGATTCCAACAGGCTACTACCCACCTTGTGAATACTTTCATCCACCAGGCCTCCAAGGACATACACCTTACTTGGATCAATATCTTCAAGGACTAGAAACAAGAGAAGCATTTGCTCACCACCATACAACAGTAAAATCCTGCACCACACCATTCCCCGAACAAGACCCCACTTCCACGAGAAAGCTGTGGCCAGAGTCACCCTTCACCCTGGAACCTCAGACACTGAAGGAGGCTTTGGCTTCACAGACAGAAGTGTCTGCCTGAATGCACAGGCAGACTGAAAGGGGGAGATCATACACAGGCTGAAAGCATGGAGTGCCAGAGATACCACACATTGCTCCTTGAACCATTGTCTGTTCTGAGATGTGGCTGATCTGGTCAGTCTGATCTCACACTGCTCTGCAGATGCCTCCCCACTCTCAAGGTCACCTACTGAAACCCTCTGCGACCCTTACCAGATTCGTTCTTAGAGTAAGGCACTTGCATAAAACAAGAAAGGTATCTACGTTCCCCACGAACATGTGGCCGGTTAGAAATGGAGGAAGAGGAGAAAATAAACACAGCAGCAAATTAAGCAATAAAAGGATCATTGTAGCTCCTGCGTTATTTCAGAGAAAGATGTAATTTAGACTGCTTTCAAAACTGCCACTCTGTAGTACTACAAACTTGCAGGGAATCTACACATGGATTTTAAGTTAAATCTCCTGCAGACGACACACAGCCCTGACTCGAAACCGGTCAATCTGTCGAAACAGATTGAGATATAAATAGCTTTAGCATCAGACCTAAGTACACAGTGTATCTCATGCAATTTGAGACAGTGAATGCTTGGAAATGAATCACCTGAAGAAAGAAATAGTCTCAAAAAAAAAAAACCTTAAAAATCAACCTTTTGCCCTAATTCCCCTGTGCCTAAAGCAGGCATACTTACCATTCTCAGAGTCAGGAGTGAGATAAACAATGGCATCTAAAGGAAATAGGTCCAGGTAACTTTCTTGAGTTGTTTCCATCTGAAAAATGCAAGATAGGAGAAGCAGCCCCTTAGCCCAAACTCCATCTGCCAGAGCAAAACCCACTTTCAGACACAGAAATATACCAGAACTGACACTACTGCTTTAGGTGTTTAAACTCCTAAAAATACAATGTTTTTTTTAATGTGGAACATGTTTCCATATGGGCAATGAACATTACATATCTCAAAATCCATTTAATTCTCTTCTCATAAAAATACCTAGATGCAATTTGAGGAAGGGAGAACAGCAATAATTACCTAATTTTAAATGAGATTCTAATTCTCAAGAGATTCAGGAATCTCCACTTCAGGTGGTTTTCTCCCGTCACTCTTACCAGGTGCTGCCCCACACGGGACTGTAGAACACACAGCTCAATGTCACTGCCATAACCTGTACGTGTGAGTCTCGTGCTCAAGTCAGACCAAACTTGGTACAAAAACTCAGGACAGGAATGTGTGATCTGCGCAAAGCCTGACCGAGCTTATGTGTCTGCCCATGCCTGCTATCACAGATCTCTTCACAGAAGTAGCATCTGGAGAAGGAATTCTCCTCCTGCAGGCAGGAAGGACACGAGGTCCAACCAGAAGGTCTTGCACACCACACCATTATCTGTCAGTTCTTGGCTCCTGCCAAAGGGCAAGAAGCTCTGACCTTAACCACTGTCACTGAACTGCATTCCCAGCATCCCAGCCCACCTCAGCCTGTCTTGGGCCAACACTGAAGGCCAGCACTGTGGCCGTGGGGTGCTATGAGCCTTGAAAGTGCTGTGGTCAGAGACCCTTACCAAATAATTGGAGAAGCCGTCGTTCATGCGAAAACACTCCTCATAGATCAACGAGCCCACCACAAACTCCGTCAGACAGAGCCAAAATGGCTTCTTGGCCCGCCTGTTTGCCCCGTAGAGTCTCCTAATCTGGGAGGCGAGGCGGCTTGTTTCCTTCCAACAAACAACAAGCACAGTGACCCACAAGCCTAGGGCAGGGGGTAACACTGCTCCATTCCGGGCCTGCAGACATCCATCACGCCCATGTCACTGTCTGGTTGCTGAGGCTCTGGAAAGGCTGTTCTGGGGAGCACTGCTCAGTCTGAAGGAAACCCAGTGAGCTGGGTGTTGTGGTTTGGGTTGGACTGCCCACTGAAACGAACGACAGATGCTCTCCCCGACCTCTCTCTCATGGGTGTGAAACCAGCCCATGATGGAGTCCAGGCAGCCCTAGAGGGATGACCATAGACAGAAGGGGAGCCCCCAAGGCTGAGCTCAGGGGAGTTGCTGTGTGTGCACGCTCACACATCCTGGTTCAAACTGAGCTGGAAGGTTTCTCAGTTTCCCAGCACAGCTATAACAGACCTGCCCCAGCTACCTCCTCTCCCCCAGCCCTGTTTCAGAGGGCTCCCCTCTCCTCCCTCCCTACAAACAGCACCTTCCAGGAACAGCACAGGGCAGCGCACTTTCCAGAGCAGAAGCAGAGAGAGACAGATGGATGAGAAGAGGCGCTGCTGGGCCACGTCGAGGCTATGATGGGGCATGTCCCCCCAGCACCCCCGAGCAGTCTCCAGACCCTGCAGCACGTCTGTGCCGGCAGGCAGCGGCAGCACTGGCGCAGCAGGCCAGTCCCCCGTACCTTCTCCGACATGCGGTCGGCCAGGCCGAGGTCCACACAGAGCCGGGGCCCCAACGCCCGGGCCTCCAGAAGCCGTTCCTTCGCCAGGGCGGCCGCGGCCCTCCCGCGGTCCCGGCTGGCAGCCCCTGGGAGGTAGAGCAAAGAGAGGGCAGCCCAGGCCCCGGCAAGCCCCGGCCAGGAGCCCCTCGGCGGGGCCTCCCCGCTCCATGCCTCACCTGCGCCCTCGGCCCGCCGGGCCCTGCTCCGCTCCCGCTCCTGCCGCCGCTTCCTCCTTTTCGCCACCAGGACCCGCTCCCAGCGCCGCCGCTTCCGCAGCGCGTTCCTCTGTGGAGGCAGCGTGACCTGAGGCCTACGCGCCTCCCGCCGCCGAGCCAGGCCCGGCTCGGCCCGGCCCGGCCCGGCCCGGCCCGGCCCGGCCGGCCCCCGCCGGCCCCGCGACACCTACCGAGCACCGCGCTGCGCCGCCCGCCCGCCCCACGCTGGGGCCGACGGCCGACGGCTCGATCCGCAGCAGACGGAGGGCCTCACAGGCTACCGCCACCTCTCCCTCCGGCTCCACCGACGAGCAGCCCCCATCACCGTTGCCGCCCGCCATCGGTGCCGCTTTCCGCTCCGGGGCGGGGCCAGGCGAGGGCGGGGGGGGGCCAGGCACGGAAGGGGCGGGGCGGGGGACTCGGTACGAGGCCGGTGGCGGGGAAGTCCAAGCTGGGGGAAGGCTCCCAGGGGGAGTGTAGGCCATGAGTGGCTCCCTGCTGCGCGGCCTGCGGCTGCGGCTCGCCCGCCCGCCCGTGAGTAGGAGCTCGGCCCGGGGCCTGGCGTGGGGGGCGCTCCGGGCGGGAGGAGCCGCCCCGCGGGGCCGGGGCAGCGGCAGGGCCGCGGTGAGGGCGGCTCTGGGCTGAACGCGGCGGGCGGGGGTGGCGACCGGGCGGTGCTGGCTCCTGCCCCGTCCCCCCGGGCAGCCCGGGCCAGTGCCGGCGGCACGTTTTGGCCGGCGGCGGAGCCCGGGCGGCCGCTCTGCGGGAGGAGCGACGGAGCAGGGAGGGCCCGCTGGCCCCGCCGACCCTGGCCTCCGCGGAGCCGTCGGGTCTCGTCGAGACCACCGGCTCCTGCTCTGCGGCGGTTTCTCCTCACTCGGAAAGCGGGGGTGAATCCGTCAGGCACTTGCGCACCGTCCCGCCGTGAAGCTGCTGGCCCGCTGCCTTCAGTCCCTGACGCTCGTTCTCCAGTGACAGAGAGGAAAACTCACCAGGCCTTTGACAAATGCAGGTTTGCTCCGGTTTTGAACTGGATGCAGAGCTGACCTTGACGTGATGGCAATCCATGCTTTCAGTAGCCCTGAAACTGCTTGTTGCACCCCAGCAACTGCACTTATCCTCAGAAGCTTCATTTCTGAGATGATTTTCCTACTTATACTTGCTCCAGTGTTTTTCTCATAATTTTCATAGGTGGTATCAGGACATGTTCTGGTACAGCATATACAGCTGTTTCAGTGTCTTCCTTCCTCACAGCAGCAAGCTGAGGTGTCTGTGTCCTGGTTATCATTGTTACGCATTTATGCTGTAGTAGTGTGCTGGCATTTCAGGCCCAAACTTGAATATATGCCAAGCAAGAACACTCAGAGAATGTGTGGTCCAACAGGTTTAGTTTTCACCCCAGAATTCTGGGGGATGCTATGCAGTGGTGGGGATGACTGGGAATTGTGCAGTGTTCCTGGAAACATTCAGGACTGGTGTGGTGTGTGCTGGAGAGCTGGGAAGGTGCTCAAGGCACCCTCCGAGCAGGACGGCAGCATATCTGGGCGCTGCTGCCATGCCTGCACCAACTGCCCGACACTGAGTCACTACATTTTCCAGCCCTGCCCGACCATCTGTCAGATGGAGCTGCTTTCGTAAAGTCCTTTGCAACACAGCTGAACAGCTAACAACGCCTATAGCTTAGATGCTGTGAGACCACAGCTGCTTCTTACAGTAATGGAGCATTACAAAGGGTGATACAGTCTTGTCAGACCCAGACCCTTTCCGGTGGTTCTGGCTTAATATAGCTGTTTGCTTCAGGCCTCCAGAAGGCCTGACTCTGGTGCCATTGATTATTCGGCAAGAGGGGAGGTGGCTTTGCCTGGAGGAAGGCTGATTGGCAGAAAAAAAAAGGCCTTGAATTTATTCTTTGTGCTGCTTTGTTGAAGGAGATCTGTTAGGGCCATTGCTGGATGTCCGTGTGATATTGCTGTATGCAGATTGGTGGGAAACACCTTTTAAGTTTTGGGCGATACTGCAGGTTCAGCATTGGTGCAGCTGGGCTGATCCATGGCTAGTGAGGACTGTAAGGAGGACCCATGGCCTGCAGCTGAGATGGTTCATAGGAGGAGGGCAAGGGAAGGTGGTGCTTGCCGGACGCCCACACAGCAGCTTAGGGCTATGGCCAGGAATGGGACTTGGGTTTCCTTTCCCGGAGTGCTGACTGCCCCGCTAACAGAGCAGCAAGTGCCTTACAGTGACAGAGGTGCCCCTGACTCCTGTCAGAAAAGCAGGAGAAGCTGAGTCCTCCATCTGCAGGCTGCCAAGGCAATACGTGTCCTTCCAAATAACAAACTTTCCTCCCTCCTTTCTCCCCAGCTTCTGCCTCTCCTGGCCTCAGGGGGACTCCAGAGGTGGCCCCGCGAGGCATACAGCACCAAGGAAGAGAATGCTGCAAGACCTATTGGGCGGTACCCAGTACCCAATAAGAAGGACATGCCATATGACATCGTGGAGCTCATGGAGGAAGTAGAAATGAAGGTAAAGGAGTTCTGCTGCAAAACTCCGTCAGTGGAAAGGGTCCAAAGTCTTAGTAGGTCATACACCCTAAGAGGGCGGTTCTGGTCCAGTTAGGTCTAACACAAACCTGATAGGAGACTGAGGTGAGCAGCACTTCTTGCAAAGCCCCTTCCAGTCTACAGAATGGGGATTTTACTGGAAATCCTGCAGTATGTTGGCAGGAATGTAAGTCTCCCTGGTTCCATGAGACTAGTGGGTTGTTTCAGATGGCGACTTGTGCACGGGGTTAGCTGGAACACTGACATGTATTTGTTTTTCTGGGAGAGCATCTGTGTTTACTTGAGACACTATTACGAGTGTTTTTAACACTTTTAATGGTGAGGAAAGAATGTGAGGAGCTGTTTTGATGACAGTATTAAAAGGCTTAGGGGGTATTCGGGCTGTTGAGCTTTGACTTTTTTTCTCCAAAGCTAAATGGGCTGCACAGTGGCAGAACAGTAAGCCTAATGGAGAACTGTGTATAAGGGGAAAAAAAGGGAACTGGACAAGAGTTTCTTTCCCTGCTGTTGCAGAGAAGGAATGCCACACAGTCAGTCCTTCCTGACGGCTAAAACACTCCACCAGCCACAGCTCCATGGAGACTTCTGTCTTTCAAGAGCTTCCTCTCAGGGGAGTGCCGGTCCATCCCTCCCTATCCTTCCTGCCAGCCTGTTGAATCTGTGCTCTGCTACCGTTGCAGAATAATGAAAGGCATCAGCAGACTTGAGGGTAAATAAGATGTACAGAAGAAGAGTCAGCTTAAATGTCACATGCTGTGACACAAACCCCTGTGTGTCAGTGTACTGAAGGAGTCAGCAAAGACCTGCAGGTCCAATCAACCCAGCAGCCTTAGATATCCAGACAGTGCTGCCAGTCTCTGTTGCCAGAGGTTCCTAAGTAAACTAATGGGTTGTGGACAAAGGGGGAAGAGCATTCCTGTGCTTAACTAACAGTAAACAGATGGGTGGGACAGGAGGAAGGCACAGGCAATTGAGTGGCAGTGGAGAGAGGTGGCCAGAGGGGTCTGTGACACATGGCCTACTCTCCTTTTCCATGAACACCCTGAAGAAGAGCAGCTGGTAAGCTGATGGAACCTGCAGACCCTTAGCACAATCACAGTGAACCCAGACCATTTAGAACTGTAGCAGGCAGCCAGGCACTGAGGCTGAACCTCTACTGATAAATGCTGACTGCTGGGACCCAGGCACGGGTGGGTGCTGCATTGGCTGATCCTGCATGTGAGAGGCAGCAAGCGATTCTCTGAGAAAGGCAGCCCTGCACGCCATCACAGAGATGGACTGGGCATTGGGAGCTATTGGGGGCAGAATGGGGAGAGTAGTTGTGGCAGCTGAGGAACCTGAAGGTGCAGAAGTCCATGGGACCTGATG
>RSEF01000031.1:66388423-66401907 GCA_003993805.1 Himantopus leucocephalus
CCTGAACCGGGGAGCCCAGAACTGGACACAATACTCCAGATGTTAGAGGTGTTTCATGGGATACTCATAGCTAGCAAAAGAAGGTAGAGGTAGAGTCAGAAGGATTCTGCCGAGGAACTCTTTGGCACAGTACCTGCTCTGTTGTTCATGGGTCACACACATCTGTACTGTCGAGTGCTATGTTCTGACTCAGGTAAAGTCTCTAGGGTGACTTTTGTTATCAAGATGTCAGCACTACAGGGTATAGTGCCTGTGGAGTTTTGTCACCTTAAGCTGGCAGTCTCTAGCTTTATTTATCTTTATTTATTTATCTTGGTTCTGTAATAGAAGAAACTTAACCCATGTTGAGTGGGCTGACTGGGTGTGACCTCCAGCAACTACTAATGACTATTGTGTAGAGTGGTGTGGTTGCTCTTGAAAGCAGACCTGGAAGAATCGCGTGGTCTGAAATTTCACTGCTTTATGGCAGTAACAGAGCAAAATACTGACAGAATCTCTGCAATTTGGGGCGTCAGGATATAAAGGGAGTGGCCTGGGGAAGAATTCATACCCCAGCTTCTAGTACTGACGGTAGGTAAGAAGGCAGGAATGCAGCTTGCCTCTTACTCCCAGTGGAGTTTGTTATGCTGGCAGTTTATTTGTGTGAGGCACAAACAGAATGGTACTTTTAGACTGTAAACTGAGCCTTGAAAAATGTTTTCTTAACAGGGTGCCTTACCCTTACCCTTTACTTAACATTTCTAAGGAGGGTTAAGTGAGGGACATGCATGGTAAGTAGGCTGTGCTTAGCTGTTAACGTTCACATGGCTGATGCTGTTTGCAGACATAACATCTTCAGGTTCATCTGGTCCTCGAGCTGTCGGTTCACCGTGTCACCAGAATGATTCAGGTCTACTGTCTGAGAAACACATGTCACGGTCCTCCCAGCGAGAAGGTAGGAAAAGATTTTTTTTTTTTAAATGAAAATAAAAAATCATCGACTTTGACTCATTGTATCCAGGAGAGACCAGAGTATAGTAGTAGAGAACTGCGTTTTTGTCTCTGTGACTTTTAAAAGAACAATGTTGCTATGACTGCTATTAAACCAATAAAATATCATTGCACACCAAAGTCTGGGGATCTAATCATTTTTTTCCAAGAAATCGGGTAACAGCAACAAGATCTTTATTTTATATTAGTGCATTATTATTGTTAAGTAGAGGTCCTCCCTTTTCCTTGTTTTTTTTCCTCAAACAAAGTTTGTGTGAATGGCCTTCAGGGGAAAAAAGAAAAAAAAAACAGAGCAGAACATCACTATGTTTTGCTTTTTGTTTTCCTTAATGATGGGAATATGTACCTGCATTTTCTCCATGAGGAGTCAATAGCATGGAAAAAGAGTAGGCAAAGAAGTCCTAAATGTGGACAGTGTTTTGTGAAGTTCCAATTACAAACCAAGTTCTACCTATCTACAGAGCTGTGAAAACTGATGATCCTCTGATTAGCAGGCTTCCTCTGAATCTCAGATACGCTTTCAGAGTCAGCATGAACTTGGCAAATACTTTATGAATCACATGCAATTTAAAATAAGTATAATGTTAAGTTCTAACTACGCATGGTCATGAGATCCACAAACATACTTGCAAAAGGAGGAGGCTTATCTGGATGCCAGGGCATGATTTACCTGTGAAAAGCTTTCTAGGGGTTAGGGGTGAAGGGAGGCAAACTGCATCCAGCTGACCAGACTTGGGAAGGAATTTGGAAAGGAGGTCATACAAGTTTAAGAACCAGTAGTTCTTACAAAACCCCCACTCCTTGGACTTTGTTTTAATGATAATAAAGAGCATATATGTGGGAAGTTAACTCTTAGTTCACAATATGAGGTGATCTAATGCAGCTCTTGAAGGAAATTTCAAAAAAGACGGTATTTGAAATCAGGACTGAGCCCATTGATATTAGCTTCAGTTGTTCCTATTTGATTTATCCTTTCATAAAGGTGTGGTCTTTGCTAGCAGTCAGATGCAAGTGTCACTTGTTTGACCTCGTTTCAGCACTAGACTGATGAGGTAAAAATCAATGTGTAGACTTCAACGAGACTTACAGTTGACTTTCCCTTCTAGGTGGATCACCTAGAAATAGTTTGGAGGTCTTAACACCAGAGGTTCCTGGAGAAAGAGATCGAGGCAATTGCATTACATCCCTACAGCTACATCCAAAAGGGTGGGCTACGCTTCTTCGGTGCTCAAGTAATACAGATGACCAGGAGGTAAAACAAATGTTTTTTTAAAAAATATGTTAAGATGTATCGATCATACAACTATATTGAAATTTCCTTGTTTTGGGGTAAATTTGCATTTGAATAAATTAGTCAGTTATTTCTGCTTACAAATGCATTAATTTTACAAAGATTATGAAATTTTTTTTTCTATTTTTTTTAAAATGATCTCTTATGACTTTGTATCCTGCATTCAGTACTCCTGTTGCCCAGTTCTGTCACAGAATATGTTTTATACTTCATGGCTCGGTTAATAGTTTTTGAACAGTAGTTGTGCTGCCAAATACATGACTTAAAAATATGTAACTGCCAAAATATAGGAGGTGTGAACTTGGAAAAGACAGAGGATTAGAGAGTTGCGTACTGGTGAACACTGTTTAAGTAGAGCGGAGAAGCTCCTCTGAATTCCTCAAGTGCCTTTGGAATGTTTTCTGCCTTCATTGGTGCTTCAAGAATGAAGTGCTCCTGCTGTGCTAATGAATGCTTTCCAGAGGCTGCTCCTACACTGCTGTGAAAAAAACCTTGTGCAATATTTCTGCATCTACTTAAAACTGCCACACCATAGGTCTGAATATGATGAATTCCAGTGAAGTTTATATAATACAGTGCCTTGGTCTCAACTCTCATCCTAAAACTCTGTAACTTAAATATAAACGGGGTATCAATGATCTTCCTGGCAGAATCCATTTAAAACCTTTATTTGAAGTACTAAGTCATAAGACCAGCTACAACTCATGTGCAGCTTGCAGATTTCACTCCCCTAAATGCTGCTTTAAAGAATCGTAGAGTCATAGAATACCAGGTTGGAAGGGACCTCAAGGATCATCTGGTCCAGCTTTTCTTGGCAAAAGCGCGGTCTAGACAAGATGGCCTAGCACCCTGTCTGGCTGAATCTTAAGAGTGTCCAATGATAGGGAATACACTATCTCCCCGGGGGGGATTATGACCGATTGTTCTCATTGTGAAAAATTTTCCTTGTGTCCAATCGGAATGTCCCCAGGAGCAACCTATAGCCATTACCCGTCGTCTCTTCCATGAGACTCCTTGTAGAAAGGCAATCTCCATCTTCTGTGTAGCCACCCTTTAAATACTGGAATATGGTGATAAAGTCTTCCCTAAGCCACCTTTTGTCAAGGCTGAACAAAGCCAGTTCTCTCAGCCTTTCCTCATACGTCAGGCTTCCCATTCCTTTGATTGTCTTTGTGGCCCTTCTTTGGACCCTCTCCAGCCTGTCCACATCTTTTTTTGTATAGCAGGGACCAAAATGGAACACCTTATTCCAGGTGTGGCCTGACAAGCGCTGAGTAGAGCAGGATAATAACTTGTTTATCTCTGCTGGTGATGCCCTTGTTGATGCAGCCCAGCATCCTGTTGGCTTTCTTTGCCACAGCAGCACACTCTTCACTCATTGAGCTGCTTGTTCACCAGCACCCCCAGGTCCCTTTCCACAGAGTTACTCCCCAGCTGGGTACATCCCAGCCTGTGCGGCACTCCTGGATTATGTTTTCCCAGGTCTAAGGGAGTGGGATTATGTTTTCCCAGGTCTAAGGTCTTACACTTGTCCTTGTTGAACTTCATAAAGTTGTTAGCCCACTCTTCCATCCTATCCAGGTCTTTCTGCAGGGTGGCTCTGCCTTCTGAAGTAATGGCAGACTTTAAGGCCAGTGTTGGATTATGTTTCCCTGGATTCTGTTTGTGAAGTGTCACATAATAGTTGCTATATTGCGTGGGACCCTGTTGTAAGACAAACAAGCAGTCTGTAATGCACTCAGAAATAATGAAAAAACTTCTTCATGGATTGTATATGACAAGTAAGAGCCTGAAGGTTGTGTTTGGGAGCACCTGCTTTTGAATAAGTAACTTCCAGGTTAACTCAGGTTCACTTATAACTTAGTGCCCAGCCAGAGCCTTCAGAACACCTGGATTCCAGACAGTCCTCTTGCGAACACCTTTTTTTCCTAGAGTTATTTCAAAGTTATTGCTGTGGAAGTTATGCAGACCACTCTGTTTTCAAGACACAGGGCTTTTATATTTGTTTTCCAAAACCACAAAGAATTCTTTGAATAATTGACCAATAGTTTATTTAAACCAACAGTTTATTTAATTTGATAGCTGATGTAAATTTGTGTTGGTTTGATTTTGGGTTTGTTTGGGGTTTGTTTGGCTTTTTTGGTTTGTTTATTTGGGTTTTTTTTTTTGAGGAAAGACAATCTTTGTAATGGTAACCTCTGACAGATGTGTAGAGGACTGAATGGAAGCTTAGCAGATTTGTTACAAATTTTAATGCTTGTTCTGTAAACTTATAATCAAACCGCTATACAACACAGAATTTTTTGAAAATGCAAACACTATATTGAGTTAGTTGATACTGATGATTGGCCTAGTTACAATTTCCCATGGTCCTAGTGTCTGCTTTACTGTGTTCTGTTAATATTCATTAGTATTGTTCCCTTGGTCTTTATTTCAGCAGA
This sequence comes from Himantopus leucocephalus, assembly GCA_003993805.1. NCBI lineage: Eukaryota > Metazoa > Chordata > Aves > Charadriiformes > Recurvirostridae > Himantopus > Himantopus leucocephalus. The sequence continues at coordinate 66,393,146 of RSEF01000031.1, forward strand.
GTACATGGAACAGAACTAAGAATGCTTCTTTTGTCTTGTGGCTGAATTTGAATCTTTCAACACGATATAAATTTTGTCATAGAGCAGTTTTTGCATTTGGTTTGAGATTAGATAATTAGATTACACATTAAAATCCCTGGCTGTCTCACAAGTAACAAGGTGGCTATAGAGCTGTTCATAACATTCCTTCAAAAATCTATTTCCCTCTTGTTTCAAGATTTCTTTCCTTTTGAAGTTAAGGGCAAAAATTTCCAATGCTCAATTGTAAATTACAGTAGGCTGAGTTCTACTTTGTTGTAGATTTCATTAAAATGTTTACAAAATTAGAGCAGATGCCTGGCCAAAGGATTAGGCTTTGCTCTTTCCAGATAAAAACTATATTTAAAAGATTATATCTAGCATCTATTTAATTACAAAGTAGCTTTGATGATAGACAGCTGTTTTGCTTAGACAGTTCAAAGCGGAGGAGATGCCAATGGACCGGCGTGTCTTCAGTGTTGCATGGTAGACGGTTATTGAAGAGTAGATAAGTAATAGTATTGGTCATTCCTGTGTTATTCATTTAACATGCAGTGGGAAGGAATGTGTATTTGCAGTGCTTTACTTTTCTTTCAGTGTTCCTTTCTCTGCCTCTCCCTTTAGTGGACTTGTGTCTATGAATTCCAGGAAGGAGCCCCTGTGCGCCCCGTCTCGCCTCGTTGTTCCCTGCGATTGACTCATTGCATTGAAGAAGCCAATGTGGGCCGGGGTTACATCAAAGAACTTTGTTTCAGTCCCGATGGCCGGATGATTTCATCCCCGCATGGCTTTGGGATCCGCTTGTTGGGGTTTGATGCACACTGCAGCGAACTTGTCGACTGTTTGCCCAAAGAAGCCAGCCCCCTGAAAGAAATCCGTTCCCTCTACTCTCACAATGATGTGGTACTGACAACCAAGTTTTCTCCAACACACTGTCAGATTGCCTCGGGGTGCCTTAGCGGACGTGTTTCTCTGTATCAGCCAAAGTTCTAGGCACATCTTGCATCAACAGGACTTTCAGATGTTTGTGGTTTTTACTTGAGTTTAGTTGAAGTATGTTCTTTCCGAAATCTCTAAATCCAGATAAGATCATAGTTACTATGATCTCTGAACACAACAGCGGAAAGAGTTTCCAGCCCAGCACTCTATGCGTTCTCATACTGCATCCACAAGTCCGCTTCCATGTGCTGTGTTTTCAGCCTCCCAAGCAGATCTCTGCTCCTGCTGGTCCTGTGCCATCTAGTCATTGTTCTGGTTTGTTTGTACCTTAATACTTGTTGATAATTTCCCTCAATGCAACTTGAAGTGGGCTTTTTGAAACAAATATAGAGGGGGCAAGGGTTGCAGTTCATCTAAAACATGCCCAGGCTCCATGGGTACGACACCTCCTTGTTCCAAAGGAGCTGGACTTCCTCACATGCGCTTCCTTGGTCTTTTCTGTTGCTGAAACTACTCTGCGGTGATCATTAGATAATGAGCTGCTTTTCTACGTAACTAACACAATTAGTTACTGTCACAGAAAGAAAAGGAAATTTTGTTTTAATTTATGTATTAATTTGGTTGTTTGTGATTGGCTAGAAAAATGAGCCAACTTTCTGTAATGTTTCGCTGCAGTTAAAACATTTGTTTTTCTGTGATTGCATATATTGTGTTTATTGCCAGAAGGCAGAGCTTCTGGATGGAGATGTAGATGCATTTTTTCCTCAGAGAATTTAGTAGCAGAAGACTGGGGAAGGGAAGCAGGAGTTGAATGGGTGAAGACCCTGCCCTATAACCACTGCAGACAAACTGTTTGGACTTTTCCTACAATGGGGGTGTCCTTGGTCGGCCTCTCTTGGGCAACTTTGACTCCTCAGCCGCCGGGGTTTCTGTTGTAGGGAGCTTTCCACATCAGTAACATAAACCTTAATCCCACGTTTGAAACTTAACGCTGCAGAATTTTCTGCTGGCTGTGTCCCACCTGACTGTTCTTCCACACCTTGCCTGCACCATTGCTGTGAGAGGAATTCATCTAGGATGTGTCTGTAGTATCACTAGATAAGCCTTTCTTCACATGTACTGTCCGTTTGGGAACGGATTAAAAGCATGCCTGTCTACAGTAAGATCTATTTGGATTTAACCGGTCTTATTGTAAGATGTGAAAAATGTTAATGTTCAGCATTAAATCACATATTAAGTATGAATGCCAAGTTTTAGCCCTCAAGTTAATACAGCTGACGTTGTAAATGCAGAGTTATTTCAGTCTCGTACATCCATATCAGTTTATAATATTCTCATCACGTGACAAGATGTTTTTTTCAGTATTTCGCTAAGGTTTTGCTGACCAATGACACACTCTATTCAGCAGGAAACTTTACCTGAAAAGGACTGTCATATTTTGGTTTTCAGATTCAGCGTCTCTGTCTTGACAGAGCATGCTTTTTAAAAGTTGACTCATATAAAGCCTTTTGCAAAATATGTGTTTGGGGAGAATGAAGACATCTGTGAAGGTGGTAAAGCTGGAAATACATAAGCCTGGCAATCCTCTTGTAGTTTTGAATTTGCATAGGTAGCATACTCTGGGTGTTGGTGGAGAAGTCACTGAAGCTTAACGTTGCTCTGCATTATGAGAAAAAAATCTTAAATTTCCTCTTTTGGAGAATTTCTTTAGTAATACAAAGCCTTCAATATTGGGTATTTGGTAATCTGAGGACTAGTTAATCATTCCTGCATTAGGTTTTCATCACCTCTAGCAACTGACTGCTAGAGGAGTACATTCAAGTAGTCAAGTATGTGCAGCTGACAGACTTCCTACTGTTTGGTAAAAGTCCTAAACTTTCTGTTCTCGTGGGGTTTTAACAGAATTATTTGGTGATGGTGTCTCAGTAGACCATCATCCCAGCTGGAGGAGGAAGAATAATTGCTTAAGTAAATATACTCAGTTAACTTAAAATGCAAATAAATGCCCATAGTCTTCTCAGATAGCAACTCATAGGATGAAATGTTCCATAGTATATCTTCTGAGCAGTTCTGTTGTTGCTGAAACTATTGTCTTGAACTCGAAAGCAGACTGTTGAAATTGTAAATGAAGGGAGATGCCCTGTTTTCTAAAACACTGACTCTTAAATTGAAACACTTGTACCTTTTGAATGGTTTTGGAACTGCGTGCAAAGGAACACAATTCATAAAAAGGTATTTTTTCACTTTAGGTTAATTGGCCAAGCCTTGAAAAATGGAGCCTAGTGACTGAATGAATAAAATATTCAAGTTTATCTGAGACCAGTTAGAAATACATTGCTTCCATTTGCACCGAGCTCCATGTGCATAACAGCCTGTGAACCAGAACCTACATCTGGGGCAGCTTTGATTTGTTGGTTTGTTAGAAGCATTTCCGGGAGACTTCCCTTGTCTGTGACTTAAAGCAATGGAAGTGAAGCGTGCAGAAAACTTGAGGACAGTTGTGGAATACAAGATTTTTATGTGAAGGAGGAGCTAAGCTACAAGGAGTTTTTAATTGGCCAAGCTATTTGGGGAGGGGGGGGAAAGCCAAAAAACCCCCAGTGGCAGCATGTTCTCCCCTGGTCCCTGCACTGGATCATGATGGCTTTTTCCCTAAGCACTCATTCTCCCTGCTTTTAGGCTGATGTTTTCTCATCTTATTTAATGTTTTGCTTAACATCATTAAAGGGACTACAGGTGACATTTTGAAGAAATCTTAAATACTGTTCTCATAGGCTTGAACTGTGTTCATTTTGGAGGTGCCCATGAAATCAAAGAAGTTCTTGAGTCGTTTTATTTGTTTGTTTTCATAGCTGGTTTTGGATTTTCCTATCAGAAATTCCTTGAACTGGTAGATTGCTAGTGACTTTAATTCTATGCCTGTTAATATGCACTGAGTGTTACTTTTTAAATTCTACCTCATGATATGCTGTTTTTTACAAGAGTATTGTGCTGAAACATTGGACACTAACTTTTCTGTATAGAGAACTGTTACTCCAAAGTGATGTGTGTCATCACATCTAGATATACCTGAAGCGCCCAGCACCAAGAGTGGTGGGTTGACCAGCCCTGCCGAGCCCTGGAAACCAGGGACACTGAGCAGGAGCATAGGACTGATGCTGAAGGGTGACATGGTTATGGGGTTTGATTCTACATTGATGCTTTTGTAGCGTGTCCAGTAGATGCATATTAAGATGGATTCTGTCCATGTATGCTGTAGAAATGTTACTTAGTTCTTCTGATTACATTTGTAGAAGTTTGAATTAGAAAAAGTAGGTAATCTTAGATTTTGATCATTGGATTACTCCTCTTCAACAGTATATGGAAATTTTCAATTAAGGTTAATCTGTTTTACCTCTGAAGTTCACGTAACACCTGTTGAAACACTATTCAAGAGTTTATAACTGATATGCCTTGCAGTAGCATCTTGGTGGGAGGACTGATTCTCAGTTGTCTTTCTGAATAATATTACCTTGCCTTATGGAATTAATGAAGTAATTTGTTGGTGAGCTTTGGATTATTTCTAGATAGTTTATCTTACTGTTATGTTTCAAAAGATGAATTCTTAACTTTCCAGAGCTATATAAAACTGTCTGAAATAAATACAAGAAAATGTTTCAAACGGTACATGAAAGACTGCACCAACAGCAAAGTATGGTAGTGGCTTATACCAGACGTTTCTTTAAAGTGGTTTACTTTTGACTACTCAAGTATTACATCGCTTGAGAAATTTTACAGTATGTCTACTGAAGATAGAGCTCTCCAATTGTAAAGCATGCAGTATGTCTTTTAAATGCATGGTTTCATATTCATTAACTTCTATAGTAAAGGAATTCCTCCATTCACAGCATGGCTGATCAGCAGAAGCAGATAAACTGCGTAATTAAGATCTCTATAGGGATGTCAGCATATAGCAGCATCTACAGGATCCAAACTAGCGTTTGAAGCTAGTAATCCTTTTGTAACAGCGCAGTGACTGTATGTTGTGGGAGTAAATGCATTTTCTGAGTATTCCATTAGGGGTCAGTCTTTAAATCACTGCAGCACTGTCAGACATTTGTGGGGAGGGGGAGAGAAACTATTAATGGCACTATACAGTGACGTTCATGTATATGTACTTTCTCTGTATGAGTTGTGTGTGTATTTCAGTATATATACATCCACAGGGCATCAGTCCACTTGTCAAACATGGGTAGTTCAGGGAATAATGTAACCTCCAAACAGAACTATTGGGGATAGAAAGAAAAGCACAGTGATATAGACGAACGCACACACGTTTGTTTGCACTCTTGGAGTCTTGGTAAGGACAGTTGGATTGCCTACTACCAGAATTAGAATGTAAACTTTTTTTTTTCTGGGGTTTTGAGGGGTGGGGGGATTGGTTGATTTTGGTGGGGATTTGTTTTTGTTGGTGGTGTGGTTTTTTTTTAATTTGGGTAACACTGATGTGGAGAAGGTCCTGATATTGTAAAACATGGGTCTGTTGCTCTATGAAATGTGAACTCCTAGAAAAAAGAAACACACTTGCCAAACGAAAGCTTTTAAAAAAATCTAGTTTACAAGATTCTAAAAAGATGTAGTAAAAGGAAAAATTCAACAGCCCATAATATTTCTGTCCTGCAGGAAACAGAAACATCTCATTTCCTGATTTTGGTCAAAGGTGCATTTTCTTAAGCACTAAGTATCTTCAGAGAAGTGTAAGGTTTTTAATACAAGAACAAATTGTGCATGTAGAATATTTTGGAATACCTGAGATTTCATAGTAAAAATTGTAGCCTTTTAATACATATAGAAAGTATCAGAACTGCTCTGAAAATATTGTACTTACAGCCGTACAGAAACTTACTATTTGTGGACAGTTTCTCTTGCTTGCATAATAAATTAAACATTTAATAATGCAATGAATTAAAATCTATTTTAATGTATTTATCTTACACTGAGCTCTGTTCTGTAATGCTTGCTGGCTCTTGCCTACTCCCTACAGCTAAGAGGAAAAAAACCCAGTGCTTACAGCAAAACAACCTCTGTATGCAGGTCTCTTTCCCTCCATGGATTTCTTTGCTGCTGTCCCTACCATCAAGCATGCTTGTGAGAAGAAACAGCTCACTCATGAAGCCAAGAGAGCAGGGCATATGTTGGGGCTAGTATCATAATTACAAACTAAGTGTAACACACCATTCCATTGCTTGAGACAGTACCTGTGGGGTAGAGAGCTCCTTTGTTCAAACAGCAAACCCTTGAAGGCAGCATTACTGTTCTTTAAGATTTTGCTGAAGGAGTCTTGCAGTGGTGAGCAGCCAACGCGCTGCCCACAGGGACTGTCCTGCCTGCTCTGCCATGGATAGCTGTGTCTGAGGCAGCAGGTTGTGGGCTGCCTCTGCCCAGAGTGATGCTCTGCCCTGTTGCACTTTCCGTTGCAAAGGTTTGGGCTCCAGTGAAGCCAGCAGGCACAGTGAAAACAGCGTCTGCACAAAAACAAACTCTTCCTCTGCATTGCCTGAGGAGCAGACAAATGTCCAGTGGGGCACTGGATGCTCAGGGCATGTTATGCAGATCACTTGGTTATCAGCTGTTGTGTTCCCTGCAAATGAGGCCTCAGCATACACAGGAGCAACAAGACTTCTGGGTTTAAATTAGAAGGTGGATTTGAGTTGGGGCAAAGGGATACAAGCTAAGCAGCTGATGAAATGAGCACACTTTGTTGCCCGGGCTTTGCTGTAGAGTCAGTAATACTAAGCTGCTGCTACATTTCTCAAGCTTGTGCATCACAAAGCCAGCTGTAGTGCTGTTCCATCAAGTTTTCCTGAAAATGAGATCAGAAGAGTCAAAATTTGACTCTAAACCTCTTAGCCATACAACAGCCCTGTTGTGCTATATTCAGTTTACCTACCTTGACACTGCAAAAATGCTGTTTGGGCTTGTCAGCACTTGTGGCTTTCTCTTGCCCCCTCATTGCATAATAAATAGGAAAGCTGTCTCTCTAGTTGTTAGAGATGCAATGGCATTAGTTTCTGTGAGAAAAACCTAATGATGCTCACAGCTGTTACTGGAGCCGCTTGCCTTCTGTGGCTGTGCTGCTGTTTCAGAACTGCTGAGAGCTGTTGCCTTCATATTAGTTTACTTTCCCATGCAAAGCGCTGTGTTCTTCCCACCTATCCCATGCAAACAGCTAAGAACTGGCCCAATTTGACTACCCGATTAGCATAAATGGTTTGGGTTGGAAGGGACCTTAAAGATGATCTAGTTCCATGGGCAGGGAACTAGCTGCATGTTTTTAGAGAAGGCAGCAACTGAGGCCTGGCCCCTCTTGCTGTTCTGCCAATGTCCTGGTTTAGTTCCCCTTGCATCTGTGGCAACACAGGGATGAGATAAGACAACAAACGATTGAGCTGTCCCATGTTAAAGGGTGCTAACCCACCAGGTAGGTAACGGAGGCCAAGGCTGCTTCTCTACAATACACTTTCTCCTTTACAGTTCCTGCCGCAACTGTCCTGCACACAAGGCAACACATGGAAACACTGCTAGCTAGGCTTGATTTGGAGAGCTACTCTGTCCTGATCCTTCCATCACTTGTGTTCTTAAATTGCAACTGTATTAAGTATGGGTATAGTCTGTTAAGACTGGAAACAATCTTGAAACTCACCTGAACAGAGTTGTTTTCATGTTGAAGCATTGCAACTCCTTCCATGCACTCTTCCCAAACTGGCAACACATCCTGCTTAGTAAGTACATAGTCCACCTCACAGTCACTTGTGTGCCAAAACTCAGTGGGACCCTCTCTTCACTGCTTATGAGTAGCTGTCCTGTTACACATATAACATCTGTAATTTGTTAAGCATGCAATGCCTTTGATTGTGTTGTAAAACTGTCAGTGGTTATTAAGCAAAGCAGAGATGATACTTGAGCACAGTTCTGTGATGACAGCCCACGTGGCTTCACTAATGGCAAATTGTGCCTGACAAATTTGATGGCCTTCAATGATGGAGTTACAGCATTGGTGGATATGGAGAGATCAACAGGTGTAATCTACCTGGACTTGTACAAAGCATTTGACACCATTCTACACAACGTCCTGGTTTCTAAATTGGAGAGACATGGATTTGACCAATGGACCACTTGGTGGATAAGGAACTGGCTGGATGGTTGCACTCAAAGAGTTGCGGTCCAAGTAGTGAGCAGTGACAAGTGGCATTCCTCAGGTATCAGTACTGGGACTGGTGCTGTTCAACATCTTTATCAGTGACATGGATGTTAGGATGGCGTGCAACCTCAGCAAGTTTGCCAACAACACCGAGCTGTGTGGAGTGGTTGACATGCTGGAGGGAAGGGATGTCATCCAGAGGGACCTTGACAGGCCTGAGAAGTAGGCAAATCTGATGAGGCTCAACAAGGCCAAGTGCAAGGTCCTCCACATGGGCCGGGGCAATCCCATGCACAAATTGAGGCTGGGTGGAAAGTGGATTGAGAGCAGCCCTGGGGAGAAGGACTTCGAGGTGGTGGTGGATGAGAAGCTCAANGAGCAGCCCTGGGGAGAAGGACTTCGAGGTGGTGGTGGATGAGAAGCTCAACATGAGCCAGCAGTGTGTGCTCACAGCCCAGAAAGCCAGCCACATCCTGGGCTGTATGAAAAGAAGCATGGCCAGCAGGTCAAGGGAAGCCATTCTGCCCCTCTTCTTTCCTTTCATGAGACCCCACCTGGGCTCTGCAGCCCCCAACATTGAACTGGGTCCAGAGGAGGGCGACAAAGATGATCAGAGGGCTGGAGC
>RSEF01000031.1:66402007-66414918 GCA_003993805.1 Himantopus leucocephalus
AAAAAAAAAAAAAGAGTACACTGGTAAAAATCAGATTCTGCCAGTAACAAACATTCAGTAGACATTTTATTTAAATGCAGATAATCACAACATTCAGATACAAGAATGCTCACTTGTGCCTGGCCATTTTTGACTGTGAAGCTAGGGACTATACTATGATTATAACACCCTGATTAGAATCAATATTTGGGGACAGTTTAGCAAATGGAAAACGCAAAAAATTAATAGCCATTCCAAAAGTTACAAAAATACCAATTCTGACCAGTTTCTGAAAGCTTTCCTGCCCCCCATCATCCAAAATATCTTGTTTTATACAGTTTCATAAAATAAAGTCCCCCAGGAGAATCAAATACTTTTTAAGACCCTCACCTGGTTTACAGTCATGCTTGCTCTTCTGGCCCTTTCTCTAAGGCCTGAAGTCTTATATCTCTCAACTCCCAAGTCTGTAAGACACATAATACTTCATATTTCTTTAAGTCTTTTTCAGTACTCACCTACAGAAGTCCTTAAACACATGTCCAAATGCTGTATATTCCCTACCTAGCTGCTTCTAAGGTCATCTTTGGCTGTCATCTCTGCTACACTTACAGACATCCACTGTACTGGGTAATACCCAGAAACCTGATCTTGTCAGTGCTGCTGTACAATCCTGTCTTACAGAACTGTTAAACAGTACCCATCAAGTAAGCAGAACTCCAAGTTTCAGGTAAAAATATCTTGTTGTGATCCATTATTCCACTGCCCAAATGAAACAGAAGTAATTTGGAAAAGACAAGATACCTCAGTACAAGAAAGCTGTGTTTGTGAACTTTCACAACTGCAGGAAGCTGAACCATTTCTTGAGCATTACAGAAAAGGCCATCTTCTTTCTGGCCCCATAGCTTTGCAACAGAAAAAGCAGCAATGCAAAAAAAAAAAAAAAAGGCAGAACAAACTATGTTTACAAGTAGAAGGTTTTTTTAACAAGGAAGGACACTTTAAAGCTGTAGTAAATTTGCTGTTTCATTCCTTCCACTTTTCCATGAAGGCACACGTACATATACACACACATATACACACAAAGATCCCACTTTGAACTGGAGTTGGCCTACAGTGAAGTTAAACATTCAGTAAACACTCTTACGCTGCTGAATGAAATATTCATCTTAAAGCCAAGCATCAAAACGGCTGGCAGAAGAGTTTGTGTAGGCTTAGTTTAAGCTTGAAGTTCTAAAGTTCAGTCATCCTCATCTGGATCTGTCCTTTTAGCTTTAAACAATAAAGAGTACTTAGGATCCTAAAACATTTGAAAATGCAGCTCTAAAATCATCAAGATTTTGTAGTTTTTCAGGCAAGGGAATTAATTTTCATCAGCCCCTCCTTGATTTTCATGTTCTACAATGTGGGCAGTGGAGCACATTCCATCATGGAGCGTTAAGAAATATTGGGAGTGATACAGAATAAGCCGCTGGACTAATGTAAGTCTTTTTTTTTTTTTTTTTNTTGTCTAGTAGCTCCATTATGGGTAAACTCACCTGCCAGCAAATAAATACTTAAAAAAGTTCATCTTAATTGCACCAAGGTTTAAGATGCATCACCATTCACCCCATAAATATTGAAGGCCAAGACTAATTACCTTTCACACTACGCAGGAACTGTTCCCTGGGACTAAGTGACATCATACGTGCCAATACCCAAATGAACAGAAGAGCTGAAGGAAGACAGTGGTTTTCACAACAGCTTTAGCAAGAACTCATAGGTTGCATTGATTATTCCCCAGGACAGGACAGAACGATGGTAATTCAGATGGGCTCCTCTGAATAGGTGGTTCAGTTTTCTATCACGTTCCAGCCAGATCTTCACAAAGACTTGTGAGAAGGACTGAAATTCACCACCAATTTGAGCTTGCATGCGAGTTTTTACGACATTCACTGGGAAAAACAAGAATCCCAGCATGGCACCCAACAGCCCTCCACAGATAAAGTCATTGACCAAATGAGTGCTGTAAGAGGTTGCTTCAGGCAGACACTGTTTGATAGGTCCCCGTAGGCCAAAGAAGAGTGCATTACTGGGTCCATTTCGGAGCAGAATAGGCACCAATCCCCGATAATATTCTCTCAACCCATAGACTTTCAGTACCTTGAAAGCCTGGTAAGTGTTTGTAAATTTATCGTGGTATTTGTAGTCCTGAAGCAAAGTCTGAACCCGCTCAAAAGGTGTAAGAACAGCTTCTGTGGTCCCTGCAAGCACTGCTGCCATGCTGCGAGTGAGGAGTTCAGGAGCACTTGTGTGGCTATGCAGCAGGGAGGAGAAATCTTCATACAAGCCAAACATTAGAGCCAGCGTTGTCGTTTTCTGCATTAGTGGAGGAAGGATGCCACGATAGAGATTTCGAATTCCGTCCTTCTGCAGCTGATGTACTGCATCCTTTGTTTTCAAACCATACAACTGCTGTCGAAAGAGGACCTTCTGAATGGGAAAAGTGACTGCTATATTTGTGAATGCCGCACAGTAGCCACAAAGATAATGTTTGCCAGAGGTAGCTGTTAAGTCATTCTTTAGATAGTCCTTTGAATTCTTTGGGGCAGAACCTTCTGAATCCATCATACTGTTTTACTTATTGTAGTATATCTCAGTTCTCCTTTCCTACATCAAAAAAGAAAAGAACAAACATGAGCAGAGCAGCAAGTGCATCTGCAACTGCATCTTTTTTTCACACAGTGGATCATTCAAACGGCACCTGGTATCTTACATGCAAGAAAAGCCCATAAAATTTGAAGAAGAAAAGCAACAAACGCCACATCTGATGTGTGTTGCACTGTTTTCTACTCAGGTCTCGGAGACGTGAAAAAGTGGCAGTTTTTCTTTTCTGTACATTTTCAAATGAAAACAAAAAATTGGGAAGGAAATTGAGATATGAACTTCTTAAGTGCTACAGTACAGCTGATACATTAGATTTCCCCATTCACTGTGCCAAGGAATTCAAGCAGTGAAAGGTCTACTCTCACACTAATAAAATACACATCACTGGGATGGTGGTGGTGGGAACAGAAGAGAGTCTAAGGAAAAAAGAAATAAAAAATAAATAAAATACATGCAGTAGCATTACAAATTCTGATCATTTGACTTTGCCTCTCCCTGTGGCAGAAAAAAACAGATAATTTAAATAACAGATTTGTTGTGGTTTAACTTAGCCAGTAACTAAGCACCACACAGCCACTTGCTCACTCTCCCCCTGGCCCTGGTGGGATGATGGGGAGAATCGGAGGGGTAAAAGTAAGAAAGAAAGTTGTGGGTTAAAATAAAAACCGTTTAATAAATAATAAAATTTAATAAAAATTTTAAAAAATATATTTGTAAGGGGAAAAAGAAAACAACAAAGAGAGCGAGGAAAATAAAACCCAAGAAAAGCTAGCAATGCAAATGAGAACAATTGCTCAGAACCAACCAACGCCCAGCCAGTCCCTGGGCAGCAGCCCCCTCCCACCAACCTCCCCCACGAGTGTCATCTGGTGCAGGACATACCTTGGGTCAGTGAGGTCAGCTGTCCTGGCTGTGTCCCCTCCTAACCCCCTGTGCCTGCCAGCCTGCTCACTGGCAGTACCGCATGAGGAGCAGAATGGCCCTGGGTGCTGTGCAAGCGCTGCTCAGCAGTGACTAACACACCCCTGTGTTACCAACAGTGTTGGCAGCACAAATGCAAAACATAGCCCCACACAAGCTACTATGAAGAAAATTAACTCCATCCCAGCCAAACCTAGTACACAGGTGTAGTCACAGGCTTGAATTAAACAGGCTTGAATTAAATTAAAGAACACTTCTAACAGTTTTGAAAATTTCTGAAAGTTCCAGTTAATTAACCTGCAGCCTCATCTGCAGAGAAAGAGAGCATCTTGAACCCATATTGGATTTTCATGTTTTGTTGAGAAGTTTAAGACCTTGAGCTTGGCTCGATCTGAGGTCCTGAAGGACTCATAAACAGAGACAGTTCTACCAAATAAAGCAGAGTAGTATGGAAGTAATGATTACCAGGCAACACTTGTTTGTCCTTTAAAATGGGATTACGTGTTCAACAATTATAAAAAGCTGTTTTTGCAGCTGATCCGAATCCTAACTTCCATTACAGCACAGCTTGAGTTAAGTCAGTAACAGCCCAGCGAGGCTGGTGGTGGCTTGTGAACTTCAGGTAGTCCCTGCCAACAACGTGCATGAGATTTCCATGACTTCGAAATGGTATTCGGGGATAATACCCCTGCTTAGCACGAGGAACTGTTTCTCAAGGTGCAGCCACTACAGGCTGTTACAGGAAGGATGTGGGGTAGAGACTACACAGAAGCAACCTGGATTGCTAAAAGCAACCTGACAGATTATTTTGACCAAGTACACAATTTATTTCTAAAAGAAAACACATATATACCTGGATTGGCTTTTCCCCTATAGTTACATGCTATTTAATCCTTTACGGTCTGGCAAGTGAAAATGCCATCTAAATGATTTATGAAGATGAAGTGTTTCACCACTTTATATATGCACCAGTTTAGAGTATTATTCAGATTACTGTAATTCTACTTGCATAGACTAAAAAAGCCACATCTGCAGATATGCCAGTCTTAGAGAGGGGACAGCGGGTCATGCTAATTCAACTAACACAGTGTTGAAGTGTCTCACCAGAGTCAACACCATTAAGGAGAGGATTCAAAAGGCCTTTGACAACTCGTCATTTACATGGGTGACAGCTGCCTGAGGCCAAAACATATTTTTCCCTCAAAAGAAACTCATAATAAATAAAATTACAAGGAAAAAAAAAGAGAGACCTTTAGTTTAGTTTCAGAAGCTACATGCTCATTTTGGTGTAACTGCTGGATCTGTCCAGTAGGGAAGCATTGAAGACTGCAGTGATCCTCACGTAAGGAAGTCCGTCATACTTCTGAGTTGGGAACTTGCAAAAGCCAAGCACGGCAAGTCCTCCCAGAAGTGTTTATGACAGGACCCTTGCTTTCAGACATGATTTGTAAGGTCTGTACCACCTACAAGTACTAGAGCACAGCAGCCACTTTGTTAGAGTTTAACACAAAAGAAACAGTTCTCAAAAAAGAGTAGAGGTTTTGGATCAGTGGTATTGCCTATACACACAAACCCCTGTAATGTCCCATGTATACACAGAGTCTCCCCTCAACCCAGGAGCCGATTTCAAAGCACTCTGAGAATGGGGGCACACGCAATCCTTTTTGACATCATGTTCCCTGACCCAAAGTCTGTACAATCAGGTACCTGCCACTGACACCATCTTGTGACATGCATGGCTAGTGCTTCTAAAGAAGCATTTCAACCCATTTACCTGCCTGAATGACCATGGCCTTCAAAACTCTGGCATGTGACCCATTAGGTCTCAAAAACACAAGGGAAAGAATAAAGAAAAGGATATTAGCTACGTGGTATTGCATTATATCTCCGTATTTGTAATACAGTAAGAGATCGCAGTGCTTCCCATCATCCTGACTGCTCTGAAACACATGTGCTACCTAGAAAGTCCTCCTGGCCCAGTCATGGTTTAAGATTACTCTGGGAACTGAACCCCTGTTCAATCAGTACATCAGAGTAATACCACAAACTCACACTCTTTTGCCATCAACTCTGAGAAATATTCACCCTAAACAACTGGCTCGATCCCAAAGTCATGCAGCTGTGTCGGTTAACACAGACGGTTCAGGGATGCGTTCGTTTGTTTCTCCAGCCGATCACCTACCCTTGTAACACACACTGGACGACCGACTCGGGGCTCACCAGCCCATGGCTCCTGGCCACTTCCGGCCCTCGGCAGCACCGAGCCCTTCCTGAAGCTTCCACACTCACTGCATTCCCGCCGCGGGGCTCCCGGCACCGCCGCTGCCCGGGCGGACGCGCCGGCCCGGTGCCGCTGAGGAGGCCTCAGTGCCCCCGACGGCGCTGGCAGGGCCGCTCAGCCGCCGCGACGGTCTGCCGGGGACGCTCGGCAGCGACGGCAGTCCCTCCGGGGCGCGTCACCAGGCGACCTGAAAGCAAACGGCCGAGCACGGGTCAGGAACGGGGCAGCGGCGCGAACGGGGCGGCAGCGCCGGGACGGCGGGAGACAACGCCTGCCCCTCCCGGGCTGGGGCCGGGGCCGGGGCCGGGGCCGGGAGCGCTGCCCCGCTCCCCGGCGGCCCGCGGCCCCAGCGGGCGGGCGATCGCGCTCAAGGTCGCGGCGGCGCGGCTGAGCGCGGTGCGGCGGCTGCGGCACCAGACCGGCGGAACCGCGCTCGTCTCGCCCCCGCCCCGGCGCGCCTGCGCGGCCGCCGCGCCGACCGGGCCGGCCCCCGCTGAGGCGGCCAGGCCGGGCCGACACCCCCCCCCGCCCCCGGCCGGGCCAGGCCGAGCCGAGCCACCCCCCGGGCTGGGCCCCGCCTCGGGACGCACCTGCGGCCGTTGCCATGGCGACGGCGGGGCGGGAGGGGACGGGAACCTCCGTCGGCAGCCCGGCCTCGCGGCCTCTGCCGTGCGGGCGCTGGCGTCTGACGCCGCTGCGCCGCCTTGACGCAAACAGTGACGCTAGCGGAGGGTGTGAGGAGAGGGCAGAAAAACCCGGTGCACCTCTCCTTCACGTGACCCGGGAGAAGGGCGGTGGCGGCGCTGCCCCCTCCCCGCCTCAGCCAATCAGACACCGGCGCGGCCGGGGGCGGGGCGGGACAGCCGGCCCACCCGGCCCCAGAGCCCCGCCCTCCGGCGCGCCTCACGGGTCCCGCCGGGGCGGGGCGGAGGTGAGCGCCGGGACCGGCGGCGGTGGCAGGCAGCGCCGGGGGCGGGGGGGCAGCAGCGCCTCAGCCGCCCTGGGCTCGGCCCCCCGCTGCGGGAACCTCGGAGCTCTCCGGGACAGAGCCCAGGAAAAGCCGCCGGGCGCGGCAGTGGGCGGAGGGAGGGCGTCCGCCGGCGGCGGGAGGCTCGGCGGAACTTCTGCCCTGGTTTGTTCTTCGTTCTCCAGCTTCCCAGGTCAGGTACCGCGCCTCGCAGGGGCCGTCCCGAGCAGGGGAGCCCCGGCTGCCGGCAGGCGACGCGGTCCCCGTCCCTCCGGACTCGGGCGCTCGGTCCCCGGGGGCTGCGGGGCTGGCCTGAAGCCATCAGTGTGGCCTCCTCGGTGTCCTTCGGGAGAGGCGGCGTCCTCTGTTCATAGCTGGGCTTGGTGTCAGTGTCGCCTCTCATTAGGGAGGTGCTGGAAGATACAAAGCACTGACAGAGTGCATAGTTTTATTGTTTTTTTGTTGCGGGGTTTGATTAATTTTAGTAGTTTGCTAGTAAATAACAATGGCTCATTTTTATTTTAGTATTTGTATCGTTACCACAAAGTTTAATGGTAAGGCTCATGGTAAGGCAGATGGTGCTGGGTCAGAGCCACTTCCGCCAGCAAAGACTCTCCCAGCTGCTCAGCTGACCTGAAGCCAGCCCGTGGATGTACAGTTTTTTGTGGTGTTTGTAGGGTTCCTACTGCACGAGAGCATGGATCTCCATCTGTTGCGTGCTGGATAATGTGCATGAAGCAGGCTCCTTCAGGGGGAGTACTGATGGATGGTGGAGCTCCCTGTTTTGCATTATTGTTTTCTCTGGTCACTGATAGTAACACTTCTACTCTCAAATACCTAGTGGTAAATTTTGTGAGGTACCTCCCTGTTCAGTGAAGCTGCTTGTCCAGTGCTTTGTGGAGAGCAGTGGGAGGTTGCCGAGCACATGGGGCACTGGGATGCTTGTCTGCCACTGCATGCACTGGGTGGGAAGTGGGGACTGAAGCCCTGCTATCAAGAGGGCCACTGTGCCACCGGCAGGCACCATTTCTCAGGGCAGGACATGGGGAGTGCCTCTGGGCAGCTGGTGGCACGATCTGGAGCAGAGGGGCATGGTCTTGCATGCCCTCAGCAGCAGTGGCCTCATGTCGGGGTGGGATCAGGTGTCTGGGTTCCATCACGAGCTGTGCCTGCTTTCCTTGCGGTGCATTGCCAACAGTCATGAACACTTTCTTTTTCTTGATCCCTCTGCTATTGGAGGGTCACGCTGGTGTCCCTGGGTGCTGGGCCGCAGGATGAACTCAGCCTCTGGAGAAAGCTTCATAGCTTTCCTAATGAGCCCTGTGTTCCAGGAAGGCGTTGTTCCTGCTGGGGTGGCTGGTGAGACCTGCCAAGGGCTGTCTGTCTGCCAAGGGCTGACAGAGTGTGGTGGGGGAAGCCATGGCAGGGGACACGGCAATGCCAGGGGCAGACAGATGTGCTTGTTCTTGCACAATCTTTGAGCCCCAGGGTTAAGCAACAAAGTTTTAACCACTCCGAAAGAGCAGAGACCTCAGAACAGCTTGTTTGGGCATTGCTTTTCTGTGAGCAGGGCTAGCAGGAGAGGGATGGAGGGAGGCCTGGGGGCAACAGTGGAGGGGGCACGCCGCAGGATGAGTGCAGAACCCCACTTGGTCAGAGCCCTTGTCTCTGCCTGAGGTGTGCAGGCATGCTGCTCTGGGCCCACCTCTGTACAGCTCTGTTCCCAGAGAGGTGTGTCTATCGGGGTCCTGCATGTCCCTGTTGAGACGGTGTCCCTGCCCTGGCTGAGCCTCGCCTTGCCCCTGGTGCTCCAGCAGCTCTACAGGCTCACCGCTGACACTGTGTCCTGTCCTTCGCAGGTGCTGATGGAGGTTGGCAGCCTGCCGGTGGAGCTGTGGCAGCTCATCTTCTCCTACCTGCACCTCCCTGACCTGGGCCGCTGCAGCTTGGTCTGCAGGGCCTGGTATGAGCTTGTCCTCAGCCTGGACAAAACACGCTGGCGGCAGCTCTGCCTGGGCTGCCTCGAGCACAGGCACCCCAACTGGCCCAACCAGCCTGGCGTGGAGCCACGGTCCTGGAGAGAGGCCTTCAAACAGCACTACCTGGCCTCCAAAACCTGGTCCAAAACCACACAGGACCTGGACTCGTCCAACTGCCTCTCCCTGTTCCGTCGACGGAAGGGCCGGCGCCAGCTCTGTGTTGGTGCACGGGGTGAGTTCGGCAGCCTCCGGGCTGCCCTAGCCGCTGCCAGCCCCTACGACCGCCTCGTGCTGCTGCCTGGCGTGCACGAGGAGCAGAGCGAGGTGCTGCTGAAGGTACCCGTGGAGGTTGTGGGGCAGGGCAAGCTGGGGGACGTGACACTGCTGGCGAGCATCGACCAGCACTGCCCCACTGCCCGCCTCTGCAACATGGTCTTCATGGCGGCCCGCTTCACCTCCGTGCTCTACAAGGTGAGGCTCGCCGAGCAGGGGCGGTGGGGGTGGCGAGACCCCTGAGGTGTCATGGCTGAGGGCCTTCCCTGGTCTGCAGGCATCTGGAGGGCATGAGTGGGGGTTCATGGGACCCCCTAATGCTTGGAGGCTTGGTCTTCTGAATGTCTCTACTTGATTACAGATTGCCACATATGCTACACAAATTGCCACTACCAAGAATGCCTTTGATTAATAAAGCAAATATATATCTATTTCAGGCTATTACAAATTACTATTAGCAATCAATAATACAGTATCAATCAACAGTACAGCAGCAATCGGTAATAGAAACAATCAGTCATATAGCAACAACCGATAACAGCAGCAAACAAGTAACTATTAGAGGTTACTGCAAACTTACCACCAATACAACAGGTTATGATAGATTACCTATATGGATATATAATACAGGTATCAAGACAATTAGACAGATTTCACAAGGGGCCAAACCATCCATCAGAGGTAAATTATTAAAAGTGGTCATCATTGTGGGGTAAACTAAAAGGGTTTTATTAATGGTTAATGATGAACAAATTATAATTAATTGATGACTGAATAATAATTAAATGGTAATCAAATGATGATTAGGCAAAAATTGAATGGTAGTGAAACACTGATTTTACAATGATTTGACACTGATGTCAGTGATCATTCAGACAATGGTCAAACGCTCTACTACTTACTACACTTCTAATATAAATGTCACTAGCACAAAATATGCTTTTAGGCCTCATGTAGAATGTCACTTATCTCATTATAGATGTCAGATGCCAGGTAAGGGGTCTCTCAGCCTCAGGGAGTAAGCGTGAGAGGGGTCCCTCAAGGGAGATTGCCGCTGTACAGCCTGCTGCTGTGCAGGAGAGCTCAGGGGGCTCAGGGGACTGCAGATATTTATAGTGTCAAGTGATGGACTTGTAATAAACCCTTTCCTCTGGTGTTTGTGCAGGTGCACAGCTGTAGCAGTTTTAGTTTTGTCTAAAAGTTTTACTTTAACTGAGTACCAGCTCAGGCTGTCACTGTTAGCTCCAGATGAGACGCCTTAGTCTGTGAGGAGATCTGTCCTGTCGCCCGTGACGGTTTGCACAGCAGGGCTGACTTCAGTCAGGGCTACTTGTCACTGATGCCTGAACTGAAGTACTGTTCTCTCGGTCAGAGTGGGTGCATCCATAACACCATCACAGAGGGGCACCCAGCCGTCCCAGAGGCGGGAGGGCAAACCCAACCAATCCCAAAAGTGAGGCCGAAGAGAACCAGCGAGGTAACAGAATCTCACATCAAAGATGCCCTGTGTCACAGTCTGGCGTCAGCCGGGCATCCCTGGCCATGGTCTGAGATCTCCTAGCAGGTTCGTGCAGAGTTCAGACGGTTCAGGAAAAGAAAAGTACGTGCAGGATGGGACATTCTCAGAAAGAGAGGCTCCATTTTGGATAAAAATTAAGTCTCTTTAAAGAGGGTGTACACACCAGCACTTTGAGCAACAAATAGATGCTGTTAATTTCTATTTTTCACCTGGAACTGCCAATAGTTGGTGATGTTTTTGTTCTTTCAGGAAATTTTGCTTTTCTAGACTGTTCCCACTTTTCCAGATGATAAGTTGCCATTACAGTCGCTTGGTTTTTGCACTTACTGGTGGTATCTTGAGATGTCTCTGGTTTCTCAATAGCCAGCTGCACCTCAGAAACACAGCTGTGCTTCTCAAGGATGTTTCTGGCTCCCAGCTCCCAGGCTGGCAGGTGTTTTCCTTTGTTCAAGGATTTTCCCCTTCTCACCAGCCGCCTTTCCAACTGCCAGCACAGCAAGGCGTGAGTGACCTCAGAGGCTGGGCGTGCAAGAGGCACCCCTGGGAGCCCGGTCGCTCTGCAGTACGCTCCACACCAGCCCCACTGCCCCAAAAAACGATTGCTGCTGATGTGTGCTCTTCCCTCAGCCTGGGCTGGGAGCCCTCTGCCCAGATGCCCAGAGTCTTCTCCGAACCTAAGCCAGGACATGGGATCACAGGCCCAGCCCTGCTGCCGTGGTCCATCCTGACAACACTTTGGTCCCCATGGGCAGCCACTGACTGGTCCAGAGTGGGATGTGTCCAGTGCAAGTGCTGCACCCAAGGGCTGTGCTTCCAAAATGAAGACCTTCCTCGTAATGAGCCAGCCCATCATTAGTTATAATTTATGCTTTCTTTTCCTTTTGACCATTTTATTACGTGACAGGTTTAACTTAATCAGTCTGAAAGAGACAGATAATGCACTGGCACATGGTGGGAAGACTAAGGCACAAATCTGCTGAGAAAGTCCCTCTTTGTTCACAGACACATGCTGGGTTGCTGAAGTGGATGTGTTGTGTCTTACTCAGTGATGTCTCCTGCATCCTTGTGGCTGCATTTCACTGTTCAGGCTGTTGCTCTGGTCTCTGCATGCAGTGGGGTGATAGTACAGCCCTTCAGCAGCTGTTGGTGGAATGACAACGTTTCTTCCTAAATCTGTCAATGAAAAACAAATTAAAAAGGCAAACTTAGGCCAATCCTACTGGCAGTCATTAAAACCCTGTGAGGTGCAATTTCAGAAGGGCTTTCACAAGCAGCCTCCCAGAAGCTGGTTTGATTGTGTCCCTTTTAATGAACTTTTTTTTATTATTAAAAAAAAGGGAAGGTATGATTCAGTCTGGAGCAGGCTAGTGGTTGGAAGGGATTTCTGTGTGGTTGTCTGGGTACAAATAAATGCATTTCAAAACCTGTTTGCAGTATGACCACTTCTGAGAGTGCTCAAGGCTGAAAACAAATGTTAGGACGGTGTGTTGGCTGCAAACTTTGGAAATCTCTGTAAATTTTCCCCGGCTTCCCTGTCACAAGCTGTTGGTCTGTTTGCTTTTAATGTGGTGCACTAGGCAATTGAGGGATAACCTGGAAAGAGAAAGTAACGATTTAGGAGATTCCTAGTCAAATTAAGAATACAGTGAAATTCCAAGCACGCTACTCAGCTTTCCTGACCTGGCTGCTCTGGACCTTTTTGCATGTCAGTTGGCCTTTTTTGTAGATAAGCAGTGACTCGCCCTGCCTGTGCAGGAGAGAGATATTTGGCCATGCACAATCATCCTGGTGGTTTGCCAGCACCCATAAATTACTACGTGCATTGCCTAGCACAGCAAGAAGGCCATGGTGGGGATGGCTCACAGTTCTGCAAGTACCAGCAGGTCAGATGGGAAACCACAGCCACAGAGCAAGGAATGAATGGTGTCTGTCCTACTGCAGTGTCACAACATAATGCCTGTGCAGCAGTATGGCACAAATTTTTACCTGTTCTGCTTTGCACTTGACGCATTGTAGGCAAGGCGTCCTTGCACCAGGGATGCTAATGGCTCTTCAGGCCAACCAGGCGATGTTTGATGTTGTCTTACCTGCTACTTCACCCAGTAAACCCCCGAGTCCCTTAACAATGCCAGCTGGCAAATACATGTCTCTGAAGGCTGCAAACTCTTCTGTGTAGGGAGTGTTACTAAGGTTTAGTGATCTTGGCAAATCTAGGCCCTGTCTGCTCCCACACGTGACTGCTGGGCCTTGCTGAGACTGCAAAGCTGTGTCTTGGGAGGGAAGTTGTTGTGGACACCAGTGAGGAGTGGGGTTGTTCAGCCTGGAGAAGGCAAGGCTCTGGGGAGACCT
>RSEF01000031.1:66433556-66444961 GCA_003993805.1 Himantopus leucocephalus
GGGCAGGGGGGTTGGAACAAGATGATCTTTAAGGTCCCTTCCACCCCCTCCCATTCTGTGATTCTATAAAAACACAGGCCCAGGTTGCCCAGACAAGTGGTGGAGGCCTCTTCCCTGGAAGCATTCAAGGTCAGGTTGGACAGGGTCTGAGCAACCTGATCTAGTTGAAGATGCCCATGGCAGGGGAGTTGGACTAGACGACCCTTGCAACCCAAAGCATTCTGTGCTTCTGTGATTTTTTCAATCCCAAGCAGTGGCTGCTTTGGAGAAGGCAGAGGATTTGGCATGTGATGCTGCAGGGCAGTTCGTAGGAGAAGGGATGCTCTGCGTCAGCGAGGAATTTGGCAGAGCTGCTGAATCCCCATGGACTAAGCTGAACTGGCCTGCGCCGTGCCGCGCTGCCCAGCCCTCGTGCTGTGCAGTGCCGGGCACATCCCCTGTCTGCAGGGTGAGCTTCCCCAGCTGGTGACAGCCGCAGAGGAGCCCACAGGCAGCAGCCACTTGGTCCTGGCAGTTACATCCCCTGCCTGGCCCTGTCTTCATCCAGGAGTGCAGCAAGGAGTTCTGATGCAGAACTCTGTTCTGTTCCATAGTACAAATGATGAGTAGGGCCGTTTTATTGTAAGAAAACCCTGTCACGGCCCAAATCACCGAAGTGGGGTACGCCTTCCGTGGGTGGGACCTGCCGGGCTGGTTGGAAGCTTCTTTGGTGCTGCACAGCTTGTAGTTCCCAGCATCTAAAGGGACCCAAGATTATCTATGCTACCCTCTCTTTATGGTGTTAGCTCTAATAATTAGCATTTTTGGTCATACTTTATGGAGCCTTAGTGCCTTTCTTACTGGGATTGTAATGAACCAGCACCTCTCGGTGCAAAACAGCTGCCTCTTCCCTGACTTGCTAATACAGGGGTTTTGTCATTGCTCTGATCTGGCAAGGAGAGCAAGTGATCATGTTTCTTTATGTTGCTGTCTTTGAATTTTAGAATGAACTTCTTCCACCCTGGAGGGACACAAGAAGCATTGCGGATTTTCAGGAATATGCAATTGTATGAGGATTTGACTGGAATGTTTAGTAAAACCCCACTTCGTATTTTTCATTTATAGATGGGTTTGGATATAATTTTTTCATAAAACCAAACGTTCTGTCATTCTGTAAGCTGAATTTCTGCTTTACACTGCTTTACCTCCTGCTGATGGCAGCAGTTCAAAGATTTTCCTATGCAGCTTACTAAAGATGAATAAAAATGAATGTAAATAAAAGACTTTAAGGGAGCTAAAGTCAACATCTGAGGTAAAAGTTCCCTCCATATAAAAGCATGTTTCAGAAATAAAATCGAAATGATTGATAGAAATTCTCAGTGACACCCTCGTACCCACCTGGAGCGTGCTGGAAAGTTTAACACGCTTTCTTTGTATTGTGTTTTGATTTCTAGTTCAAGTGCTCACAACCGATAGGAAGAGCAAGCAGTTGTTCACTTAGACAACAGCTAATTCTTTAACACACTGTGGACTTTCAAATAACTATTTGTCTTTTTTCTCTTGAAAGCAAGCCTCTGTGCAAATTTAGTTTTCCAATACTCTGTCATTATGACAAGAATTCTCAGCTTACAGCTTTTGGTTGAGTTACTTCCATGGAAATCTCAGTGGTTTTAGCAAGAACTGCTCTTCTTCACTTGGTGCAATGCTGGAGGAAATGGGCCAAGCAGCCGCGTGTCTCGTGGGGCAGCCCCTCTGCAGCAGCCACTGCTCACGGCCTGTGCACGGACACAGCCCTGCACTGCTGGGAGGGGGAAGACACTGGCTGGGCTCCGGGATCACCTCCAGGATCAGCCTGCTCACCTCTGCCTCTGCGACCGACCCTGCAAGCAGCATGGCCGCCAGCACCATCCGCCAGCACCAGCCCCGCTGCCTCCTGCGCTCACGGCGCAGGCACGCGAGACTGCAGAGGACTGTGGTTCAGCAACAGCTGTGCTCTTAATAAGTGTGCGCTGCTAATGAATGTCAGTCGTGTTTTGAGTTCAAACTGGCCTGATTTATCCTTCTTCTGAACAGCGATCTCCGATTCCCTCACATGTGTACCTGTGCATATGTTCGGTGGCAGCACTGCTCCTCTTGCTTGTGCGAAGGCCGTCTGACCCTGCACAGCCCTGCGTGGCTGCTCCTTCCTCACCCTCGGCACAGACCGCGACATGGTCTGACAGTGCGGCAGGACCCCTTCTCTCCGGCTGTTGGGGATTCCCTGTGGCTGGGGACTGCCAAATCCATCAGCCCAGCAGAGGAGAGGCTGCTGCCACACTGTGTCCCCAGGTTGAGCACGTTTCCAATGGGCACGTGAGGGGACACACACGCACACAGAGCACGCAGACATAGATGTGGGCACGCAGCCGTCCACGCAGATCAGCGGGAACAGGAACCACGGCACCCATGCAGACACAAGCAGCACCAACGGCCTCGTCTGGTTCCCCCCTCTGGCTGCTCAAGATGCAGGTCCATTAGAGGAAAACAGGCACGTATTCGCGTGTGCATGCATATGTATGCAGGTACATACGCACACCATGCAGGTCCTGCCAGGAGCTGTGGCTGCCCCGGTGTCCCCAGCTGCCACAGAGCAGGTCCAGCCTTGCTGGCTCGCACTGGTGAACTCTCAGGTGCTCCGCTCTCCCCGCTATCCACTCCTCTGACACTGGGCTCCCAAGCCTTCTCTGCTACTTGCTGGCCGGCACAGCTTTACGTTTGGTAGTGATTGCCCTTGCCGGTGTGTGCCCACAGGGCAGGGACGCACCGTGTCTGTCCAGGTGCTGCCCCACCACACATGGCCCCTCCAACCTGCAGTCCAGCTCCTCTGGGCGGCTCTAAGACCTCCGTACAAAGGTGTGAACACAGCATAGAGAGCCCCTCACCCAGGAAAACAGTGAGCTGTCCCGTTTAACATTGCCAAACAAGGTCATATCAGAGTCTGCGTAGTGTGCTTCTGCTTTCCTGGGCTCAACAGGCCTGATTGGGCTACAGCAGGCAGCAGTGGGGAGTCGTGCAGGGCATCCGAGAAGCGGAGGAGGTGAGCAGGAACAAGCGAGCAGACACAGGGGGCCACAGGAGACTTCAGCTGGATCTGCTGCTGCTGCAATGGTCGTGTGCCCACTCACCCCACAGCCCTGGAGGTGCTCCTTGTCCTGCCCTGGGACAGGTGCCCGCCCAGCTGCCAGGAGGAGCAGGGCACACAGACACGTGCGCGCTGGTGCATCCGCTCAGCCCAGAGCTTTCATTTTTCATTTCATTTTTTGTAAGTCTTTCAGACTTCGGGGGTTTCCTTAATGCACTGCTAGTACTCTATTTTCAACATTACTGGCATGTAATTACAACCTGCGCTTTGCCTCTGGGAACGTTGGCGCAGGCGTGTACGTGGTGGCTGCAGAAGTGCCTCTCAAAGGGCAAAATGATCTGATTCTCTGATCTGCTAGGCTTTGGGTCAAGAGAGAGGGGAACGAAAAGCCACCCACAAGTATAAGGGTTTTATCTTCTAGCAGAGAGCAAGCAGACCCTGGCAGAAACACAGCCATGACACCCGCTACTCGCAACAGGTACTTTGATCTAATCGTGGCACCTTTCAAAACAAAAATGTTTCTGCTGCCGCTGGGCATTATGAAACCTTCTCAAATGTACCAGATAATTAATCGTTGTAAAACATATACTGTTAATATAATTAAAGGATGAGCTGGCATTGCAAAATGTTGCGCAACTGTCGGGCCCCTGAGGACACTGAGGGACTGTGTTGACCCGGGGCTGTGTCTGACCCTGGTTCCCCTCACCGGGCCCGGTCCTCACCCCTACCTGCAGGCTGGCGCCCCCGCCAGCCTTGGCCTGCCCCCATCCCCAGGGAGGTGCCCAGCGCCCAGGGCTGGTGCTGCCCCAGTGCCCCTGGCTGTCCTGCTCCTGGCTGGGGCAGCGGGGTGGGCACTGGCCACCGGGCCCTGCCTGGTCAGACTCCACCAGGGCAGCTTCTGACATGGTGTAAAACAACATGTTTGGAGAAATACCTCAGGTCAGGCAGCTTTCCTCACAGTATTTCCAGGAAACAAAATTCCGTATTTCTAGAATAAGCAGCAGAAAGATTAGAGGAGTTGGGTTTAACCCAGTATACCACCCAATACAGTGGTATTTTACGCTTGCAAGAACTCATTCTTGCCAAATTTGACCTTGAAAGGAAGTTTCTTTTTGGTGGCGTCATTGCGGAAAGTCAGCAGCCACCTCTGATGCACCGTGCGCACAGTCGCCTGTCCCCACAGCGCCCTGGGGCCACCGCTGCTCTGGGGCCACCAGGGAGCTGACAGCAGCCTCTTCAGCCTGCCAGTGACCTGTTCTCCGTGTTGCCAGTTCACCATCCCAGTCTGGGCCATATGTATATATGTGGGACTATCTTGTGGTGGACGCTTGAAGGTCAGTTGTAATATGGTTTGTGTTGCTCTGTTTTGCATCGGTGTTGATCATAGAATCATAGAATGGTTTAGGTTGGAAGGGACCTTGAAGATCATCTAGTTCCAACCCTTTTCCAACTCATTTGATGGGTACAAACTAACCAGCACAAACTTTTCCACCAAATGCGTGCCAGCAGCATTCACTATTAGCCTCACCCGGTGGGAGTTAGTCTCTTCTACAGGTCTTCCAGCGCAGTTTCTCTAGTCCAGCCAGTTCTGTCTGCAGATGAGGTCATCAGGAGCCGGAATAGCTTTTACTGAGCTCGACTTGAAAGCAGCCACCGTTTTAGGAGAGCACTGAAGCACAGTGGTTTAGGTGTGGCACTACATTTCTGAATGTCATATGGTGTAGAAAAAGCGAGGCCACATGTTTGCCTTCATCTTGTTTGCCTCTCCTTGAAGAAACCACTCTTGTTTTACATCATATTGTCCAAGTGCATCTATCCTAGGTGGGGAACTGCCACAGCTCCGTTTTAGATGTGCTGCAGCGTACTTTGCTGCTGCAGAGAAGCAGAGAGAGTTGCGTGCGTTCAGTGCAATGGGATTCATGTGTGATCCTCAGGCACCGCCGTTTTCTCCCTTGCATGCTTTCACTTTCAGGCAAGTTGAGCCCTGCTGCTGCCTTTGCTTCTGAGCACTATTTCTCAGGAGGAATGACAAACACCCCCTGCCATGCACCTGAACCCAGTCCAAACTGGTCACCTCCTCCCCTGAACAGCCCATCTCATGCCAGTGACTCACTCACAAGAGGAGAGGACCTCAGCTCAGAGATCCACGATCTGACACTCATATGTGGCCAGGAGAGAAGGAGGTGGCACCTCCTTTCCATCCCGTTCCTGGTGCTGTGAGACATCTGTGGTCGTGTTCTGCTCAGCTTGTGGAGCTGCACTCCCTCCCTGGAGAAGGTCCCCTCCTCCTCCACAGCTCGCAGCTTTCAGAGCTCTTCAAGGTGGAAGGAGGCATCTTCCTGCAGCCCAGAACTGGGCTTCAAGGCCGCAGGGAGCGGTGGCTGCTCAAGGCATCTCTTGCAAGGGCAGTGCGGTGAGTCCAGGCTGCAGCACAGCATGGGTACCCTCCACACTGGACTCCAGCCAGTGGATTCCCCTGCAGGCCCTTTGGTGAGCAGCCAAACGGCTGCACAACCCCAGTGAGAAGAAATGGGCATGCCAGAGTCTGGCATGGAGAGCCCTAACAGGAAATCTGTGCGGGTTGCAGAGAGGGAGACTTTGCAGCATCTCCAACTGCTTGGGGACACTCCAGGTCCCCTTGAGCCTTCCAGATTGCAGGAGTCAGGTGGAGACCGTCGTTCTTCCGCCACAACCTTTATGCGCTTAAAAGAGATGAGGGACGAAAGAGGGAAATTTTCCATATATGTAAACTGGCAATTTACAGTCCAAATGCCAGTAGGTGGCACCCAAGAGTGTGCAGCATTGTTGGTAACCTTTGTGCAAGCCTGGCTCCTCGCTCACCAGAGGCATCCTCAGCCTCTGCTCGGTTCTCCCAGGAGGACCAGGGAAGCCTGGAGGGCTCTGCCGCTCGGGCAGACAGCTGTCAGAAAGGACGGGCAGGAGAAATGATGATTTTCCTTTGCTTCTTTTCAGAGCCTGTTTGATGCTGTAGGAAACAACAGGAAGGAATCCAGAATTGGCCTCAACAGTGTCACTCATCAGTAAGGCGCCCGTGTCAGGATGCTGGTCTCTGTTGCTTGTAACTTTGCTAGATGTCAGCCCTGTGAGATGAAATGCCTCCGAGAGCTGCCACTTTACCTGGCACTCCTTTGAGAATGTACAGCTGGAAGGAGCTGCCCTGTCCAGGAGCATCACTGAAGAAAGTCACGGAAATCTTGGGCACGTTGAAAAGTTTGTGTGATGTTTCTTCTGGTCTGGAACAAGGTGGGAATGTGACTGAAAAATGCAGGTGTGCAAGGAGGTCGATTAAATATGTGCAGGCAACCATCTCATTTTCAAGAGCTTAATTTTGCAATCCTGTCAAATGCTGGTTTTACCTGGACTCGTTCAATGAGATGGGTGTACTTTTTTCTGGGTACCTGTGCTGAGGGAAGTTGTCTTTGACCTCAGTGCAGGCTCTTTCCTGACAATCGCACTGTTTTCCTCCAGCAGCTGCAACTGGTGGCATGTTTTGTGGTGGGTGTCTGTGCCTGCAAACTCCATTTTTGTCTGTCCTGGCCCAGTAAAATGCATAAGCTTTGAGGTGATGCACCGCTCCTTCTCCTGGAAGTTCAAAGGTGGACCTGCCATGCTGTGCCTGGCAGGAGCAGTCAGCGCCGTCTGCACCGGCCTCGCACAGAACCTGATGGGCTGCAGCTGCAGGAGGGCTGAGATGGTTCAGGAAAGGCTGTGCCAGGAGGCAAGGGAGGCAGGGAAGAGGAGGGAAACCAGAAAGAAGAAGAACAAGTCTGGAGAGGGGGGAGGTGGCAGACATCTGCCATTGCAGTTGCCATTTTCCCATCTTTCTGCTGATTTTGGCATCAGAAAGCTGCATTGCCCAGGACACAGGAACAGCATTTTTAAAAGACTTTGCACAGAAATGTCATGAAAATCATGGGTTCTGAACCCTGACAGGTCTCAGGGTACTTGGTGGGCTGCCCTGGCGGGGCCTTGCTCATAAGACCCTCATTACAGCATGGAAGCTATGGACGGCTCCCAGTGCCGCCGGATCTGGGTGCGGACCAGAGGGACGTTTATCACCACACTGCATTTGGACCCGTGCGACCTCCCGAGCTGCAGCCCATCATCGCCCTCCGCCGATGCAGCAGGGACAGGAGCACTCCAGAAGTTAATTAAATTCCCACCCCCCACCCGATCTGCTCCTCCTCTTCCCAACGCTCCACTTTGCTGCTTCAAACCGAGCAGCGGGAGAGGGGAGGGAGTGTAATTATTTAGCTCCTTAGAGCTAGCTCTACAGTGCTTCATAGCTTGTTAATTACAGTTTCAGCTGTGCTAGTCAGTGGAGGACCAGAAGAGCATGTGGGGAGTGGGGGCACAGGCCAAGGGAGGGGAGGGACTCAGTGAAGTTGGGAGGAAGCCACCATGGCTGACAGCCGGGAGAGCCCAGAGTGAAACAGGGCAGAGGACCAGGGGCACTGGCAGCTGGGAACCTGGGCAAGAGCAGCAGGGAAATGGGAAGCAGCTGGGAGGCAGAGGGAGACGGAGAAGAGAGGGGAGAGGAAGAGCTGTGCAGGGGGAGCAGCGTGGTTTGTCTGTGGAGGGTGACGGGGACACGGGTGAGGCACCAAGGGATGCTGTGCACTGGCACCACCAAAGCATGTCCTTCGTGCTCACCTACCTTCTCTGGCAGAGCAGACAAGTGCCCAGGCTCCGAATCCAGGCGTTGCCAGTGACTGTCCTGCTGTGAAGTTGGGTGGGATTGGTTTCTGGAGGACAGGATGACTTTCACAACATATTGACCCTTGTCAGAGAAAGCATTTCCTTTCCTCAATCATCCTAATTTTCTCCCTAAATGAACAAAATAATTGTAACAGTGTTCTGCCTCCCTCCAAATTACAGCAAGCAAGAAATCAGCATTTTCAGGGCAAAAAACACAACATCCTTCCTCCGATGAAGAGCTGAAGCCCTCTGAGGGACACACAAGGGACCCCAGTCTGCTTGGTACATGCAGCACTGCAGAGCCCCTGCCAGCTGCCAAACACCAGAGCTCAGACAGGAACCCCGGATGAGTGAGGCTGCGGTTTTCCCTCTCGACTGCGGGGTCGGTGCCCAGGTGCCCCAGCAGGCTGCGGGGCAAGCCGTGCTGGCTGCACCGGCAGTGCCCTCGGAGCGGGCAGAGGAGGCTGAGCGGCCGTGGCAGCTCCAGCCTTGGGAAGGCAGGTCCTGCTCCCTCGCCCGGCTCTCCCACTTGCTCTGCTGTCTTGGTGGAGGGCACGTGGACCAAGTGAGTGAGGAGATAGCTGTCCACGTGCTCCCCTCGCCCCTGGGGCAGCCCCCCACTAGAGAACAGTGTTTCTGCTGCTGCCCCCTGCTCTGAGGGTCCTGGGCTTAAGGGAAGAGGTTGCCTTTCTGGACATCCACAATTTCCAAAAATAGGTTGTTTAAAAGAGTGTGGTAGGGGGAAGAATGCGCAGGTCCTCTGTGGAAAACCATTTTGGGCTTATCTACAGCTTCTGAAATGAACACGTGTGAATTTCCTCTTTTGACAGAAGTGAAAGGACAATTCAGAGCCAGAAAAGACTCTGCACTCAAAGACTTGATGCTGCACTGCCAATAGTTTGTAACTCTGACTTCATGATTTCCATTTTATTTTGGCAGCTCCCAGTCTCTGTTTCTCTCCTTTTTCTGGAAAATTTCCCTTAAGGAACCACCAGTGGTGGCCCAGGAGACACTGTGTGAATGCTTTGCATTATGTAATGCTTTGACATTTGGCATTCCCATGGCATTATCCCCATCAATGCAGAATAAGTTGTCAGAGCATGAAATTGGTATTTTTACATATTCTTAATGTACAGATGTCAGTCTGAAAGCCATGCACAAGCATTATGATTAAACTCTCTGTTTCATTCTCTGCCCGTGCCCAGATCTGTTTGGAAGATTTCTTTCCTTTTGGGGGGTTACAGGGAAAAAGACACAACCTTAAAAAGTAATAATTCTACTTAATAGCTCTATCAAACGGTGAAAACTAAGTTTAAGACATTGTGTGCTGAATGCAATATAGACTCATAAATCCAGAGCAATAGTGTTCAATTTCTAGCACCTGTGTTCCTGGCGTGGCAGCAGAAAGTGAACAACAAGTACCAGATGCATAGAGGGAATATAATCAGTGACCCAGTTTCTTGTGCCAAATATATCAACATGTTCCAAATCAAATCTGCTCAGAGTTTACAAGTTTGTTATTCTACGTTAATTACCATGTAAGAATGGCAGACCCTTATGGGAGGATTAATATGCCTAAACATAATGTACATGAAGAAAGAAGAGGAAGGGCATGACTAAGGATCCACCCAAGACTCCAAATTGCTTGATTTGATTTGTTTGATCATAAATGCATAAAGAAGAAGAGCTCTGGAAAGTGACCTGCTTGGAGGCAAATCAGCTGCTCCACCCTCTGCTGTTGGCCCCTGTCTCCAGGACCTGTGCTGTAACAGAAGCCAGTATTGGTGAAAAATGATACCATCTCTGTCACTGGGAGCTGGGTAAAGCCCTGAGCATCCTGCTCTGGTCTTGTAGCTTACCCCGCTGTGAGCAGAGGGTTGGACTAGAGACTTCTCAAGGTGCCTTCCAGCCTGAATTGTGCTGTGACCCCGTTCTCCTGTTGGCAGAAGGTTACAGCAAGAGGATGTTCAGTTCTTGCATGACAGGCCTTCCTGCTGGAGTTCTTCTTACCATTTGCCCAAAGAGCTCTTAAGGTTGTACAGAGCTGCGCCCTGAAGCTGCTGCTCACCATGCTTCCATGTCTGTCAAGGATCCATGAGTGTCTGCAGGGTTGTAGGAGGAGCCCACCTGCTCAGCCAGGCTTCCAGTTGACAGTGAAATCAGGAGAGAGGCCAAAGGCCTGACTTCTCTCCACATATACCAGAAAACAGCCCATGGACTATTTTTAGCTGGATTTTCCTAAAAAAAAAAAGAGTTATCCAACTGTTTCATCAGTGATTGCTTGGTTCTCTTCCTTGTCCTGCTCTGCACCCTCCCAGAAGCTTGTGCTGACAGGCCACCAGCTCCAGTCAAACACACTAGAGTGGTAAGGAACTCGAGAAGAACTGAGCTCACAGTTTTTTCATGAAAAACAACATCTATGTGGAGAAGAGAGAGGCTGACTAGTGTCCTCACTCATCACAGGGCTCCAGAATGGGCTCGGCAAGGGTCTGTGTGGCCTCCTGGCTTGGATATGGTCTAGGAGCAGCCAGACCACAAGCTGCCTGTTGCTCAGTGAGGATGGGTTGGGAGTGCTGTTGGAGGATGCTGGGGAAACAGAAGCTGTGAAAAGGTAAATGCTGGGGACATGGGAGTGGAGAGGAAGAGGAAATTGCATAGAAAGACAGAGGAGATATGACGAAGGAAATTGGGTTTATTGTGGTGAATGAGGCACACAGAGACACAGGGGAAAAGTTGTAGACTTCATTAGTTCTATTAGTTATTGGATCAATTGCTAATTGATGGCGTTCTTATTAGAAGTTCACTAGCATGAATAAATATGAGGGCACTTGGCTTTGGTTTCCAGCACAGAACTTACTCCTCGAGACAGTTCAGGAGCAAATGGATGGACCACTCACTGGCTAAGGAATTGGCTGGATGGCCGCACTCAAAGAGTTGCCGTCAACAGCTTGACATCCCTGTGGTGACCAGTGATGAGTGGCATTCTTCAAGGGTCAGTACGGGGACCAGCGCTGTTCAACATCTTTGTCAGTGACATGGACAGTGGGATGGAGTGCACCCTCAGCAAGTTTGCCAACAACACCAAGCTGTGTGGAATGGTCGACACGCTGGAGGGAAAGGATGCCGTCTTGGGGGACATGGACAGGCTTGAGAGGTGAGCCCATGCCAGCCTCATGAGGTTCAACAAGGCCAAGTGCAAGGTCCTCCAGGTAGGCTGGGGCAATCCCATGCACAGAGGTTGGGTGGAGAATGGATGGAGAGCAGCCCTGGGGAGAAGGACTTGGGAGTGTTGGTGGATGAGAAGCTCAACATGAGCCGGCAATGTGCGCTCACAGGCTAGAAAGCCACCCGCATTCTGGGCTGCATCAAAAGAATGTGGCCAGCAGGTCAAGGGAGGTGATTCTGCCCCTCTACTGTGCTCTGGTGAGACCCCACCTGCTGTGCTGCCTCCAGCTCTCGGGTCCTCAACATAAGTGTCCCAAGTGCTGGGTCCTGCACTTGGGTCACACCAATCCCATGCAGCACTTCAGGCTGGGGGAGGAATGGCTGGAAAGCTGCCCAGCAGAAAAGGACCTGGGGGTGTTGG